>CASHTH010000958.1:0-25068 GCA_030341885.1 Geodia barretti | reverse complement strand
CCAGAACCCCGCGCGCCGGCGGCGGCCGTTACACCATCGAGCATCACCCGCATCTGCGTCCGGCGCGCCCGATGCACGACCTCTCGAGGCAGTCAGGCAGGAGATCCTCGCGCTGGCGCCGGAGGTCCGCGAAGAGTTCACGAGGCACTACGTCGCTACAAGACGCGCACGAACTTCACAGACGTCGTGCCGCAGAAGCGCCGGCTCCTGCTCAGCTCAACATGCGCTTCGACGAAATCTCCGACCCGCGCGGGCTTGCCGCCGAGCGTCACCCATCTCGGGCTCTGGGGCAACGGCGACGTCCAGCTGACGGTCCCCAGCAGCTATAACGCCCTCGCCCAGTTCCTTACGCGATGGAGCTCGTGCGACAGGCCTTCGCGGCCAAGCCGCCCAATGGCGCCAAGGGGAGCGAAGGCTAGCCGAGCGGCCAAGCTGTTGTTCGGCACGGTGGAATGACGCCGATCGGCGCGATAACCTATGTCGGCGCGATAATCTGGACTTGCCCCGTTTCGGTGGACACCTGATCAGTTGGGAGAAAGGAGTCCACGATGCCGATGACACGTCCACCCTATTCATCCGGTTTCCGGGAGCAGATGGTCGAGCTGGTTCGATCGGGCCGCTCGCCGGAGGAGCTGGCTCGGGAGTTCGAGCCTTCCGCTCAGTCGATCCGTAACTGGGTCGGCCAGGCCGACCGGGACGAGGGCCGCTCACATGACGGCTTGACCAGTGCCGAGCGCGAGGAGCTGCGACGGCTCAGGCGTGAGAACCGCCGGCTGCGCCAGGAGCGCGAGATACTGGCAAAAGCCGCGGCCTGGTTTGCTCGGGAGACCGGCTCGATCCCGTCCGGGTCTTCGAGTTCGTGAGAGCCAACCGGGCCTTCTATCCTGTCGCCACGATGTGCCGGCTGCTGGGGGTCTCCGCCAGCGGGTACTACGCGTGGCAAGGCCGGGCGCCGTCGGCCCGCGCCGAGAGCGACGGAGCAATGCTCGATCGCATCCGTGACATCCACCGCACCTCGCGCGGGACCTACGGCGCCCCCCGCATCCATGCCGAACTCGTCGCTCAAGGCCACGCTGTGGGCCGCAAGCGGATCGCCAGATTGATGCGCCGTGCCGGCTTGAGGGGCATCAGTCGGCGCAAGGGGACACGGACGACGGTACGGGATGCGCGTGCCCGGGCGGTGCCGGATCTGGTCGAGCGCGACTTCACCGCCGACGCACCCGATCGGCTCTGGGTCGCGGACATCACCTACATCCCCACCTGGGCCGGGTTCCTGTACCTCGCCGTCGTGCTGGATGCCTTCAGCCGCCGCGTGGTGGGCTGGTCCATGGCCAACCACCTGCGCACACAGCTCGTGCTCGATGCCCTCGACATGGCGCTCTGGCAGCGTCGGCCCGACGGCGTGATCCACCATAGCGACCAGGGATCGCAGTACACCTCGCTCGCCTTCGGCAAGCGATGCCGGGACGCCGGCGTGCGCCCCTCCACCGGATCGGTCGGGGATTGCTACGACAACGCCATGTGCGAAAGCTTCTTCGCGACCCTCGAATGCGAACTGCTCGAGCGCCGGAGGTTCCGGTCTCACGCCGAAGCGCGGATGGCCGTCTTCGAGTTCATCGAGGGCTGGTACAATCCGCGACGGCGCCACTCCGCCATCGGATATCTGTCACCCGTCAACTACGAACGGAGCCAGCTACCCCCCGCTCGCCCAAATCCATAACCGTCCACGAAACCGGGGCAACTCCATCCCTTGGCCCACTCCTTGCGGGCGACACGGACGCTGACGAAAGCCGCGCTGGCAGAAGTGTCGGCGAACGTCGAGGTGCAGTATCCTGCGCACCGCCAACAGGTTGATAGACGGGGCGGTCATTGCGGGCTGGCAGAGGCGCGCCGGCCGCAATCCTGCCGAAGGAGCGCCGCTCATGACCCGGATCGATATCCAGTTCTCCCTGTTCTCGGCCTTCTATTCGCCGTTGATCGCGACCATGGCCGCCGGCTTTCTGGCCGAAGAGGGGCTGGAGGCGGACTGGTCGGTCTCGTCGCCGGGGGTTTCCGCCATCGCGGCCCTGAAGAACGGCACGGCCCATGTCGTGCAGTCGGCGCTCAGCCAGGCCTTCGGGCCGCTGTCGAAGGGCGAGGATCCCGGCGTCGTCCACTTCGCCCAGATCAACGAGATGGACGGCTTTTTCCTGACCGGGCGGGAACCGGACCCGGACTTCGACTGGCGCAAGCTGGAAGGCGCCGAGGTCGTGCTGTTCGGCGGCGGCCAGCCGCTCGCCATGTTCAAGTACGCCTGCCACAAGGCCGGTATCGATTACGGCCGGCTGAAAGCGATCCATCCGGGCAATGCCTCCGAGATCGACCGCGCCTTTCGCGAAGGCGCGGGTCAGTATGTCCAGCAACAGGGACCATTTCCCCAGCAGTTGGAAGCCGATGGCATCGGCCATGTCCTAGCGCAGGTCGGTCGGCAGGTCGGCCGCTGCGGCTTTTCCAGCTTGTGCGCCCGGCCGGACTGGCTGGAGACCCACATGGCGCGGGCCTTTACCCGCGCCTACCGCAAGGCCCGGCTCTGGCTCAACGAAACGCCGGCCGCCGAGGTCGCCCGCGCCGAGCAAATCCTTCTTCCCGGAGGTCGACCTGCCGGCGCTCGAACGCTGCATCGCGACCTACCAGCAGCTCGGTTGCTGGGTGCCTCATATCGAGATTACCGGGGCGGCCTTCGAGGCGACGCTCGACATTTACGCCCATAACGGCCTGATCGGCGAGCGCTTCGCTTACGAGCGGGTCTGTGCATTGCCGCCTGAGGGCTAAAGCCGATGTCGCATTGCGACGAAGTCGGTCTCGCCAATCTCACGCCCACCCGGCAGGTGTTGGCCGCGACAACGCGGCAGAACTTGTAGACTGGCCGCCTTGTTCTCGTCACGGAGCCCCGCCATGCCCTACCGAATTGCCGTCGACACCGGCGGCACCTTTACCGATGTCGTCGTCGCCGCACCGGGCGGTGCGCTCACCGTCGGCAAGGCGCCGTCCACGCCCGCGCGGAGCGCCGACGGGGTCAAGGCCGGGCTCGCCGACGCGGCGCGGACCATGGGCATCTCCGTCGAAGACCTGATCGGGGACGCGGACGTGCTGATCTACGGCACGACCTGGGCGACCAACGCGATCGTCACCGGCACCACCGCGAAGACCGCGCTGCTGGTGACCGAGGGTTTTCCGGACATCCTGGTCTATCGCCAGGGCGGCAAGCTGCACCCCTTCGAGCTCCATATCGACCCGCTCAAGCCCTACGTGCCGCGCCGGCTCACGGCCGAGATCCCCGAGCGGGTGACGGCCGAAGGCGAGGTGGAGCGGGCGCTCGACGAGGACGCGGCGCGCGCGGCGCTGCCCGGCTCGCGCGGCAGGGCGTCGAGGCGGTCGCCGTCTGCCTGCTCTGGTCGATCAAGAACCCGGCGCACGAGGAGCGGCTGGGCGCCCTGATCGAGGAGGCGATGCCGGGGATGCCCTACACGCTCTCGCACCGCTCAACCCGATCCTGCGCGAATACCCGCGCGCGTCCTCGGCCGCGATCGACGCCTCGTTGAAGCCCCTCATGCAGCGCCATCTGCGCGCGCTCAGCGACGACCTCGGCGCCGCGGGCTTCGCCGGCGAGCTGCTGGTCAGCACGGTTTCCGGCGGCCTGATGCACGTCGAGGACGTCGCCGACCGGCCGATCTTCATGGTCAAGTCGGGCCCGGCGATGGCCCCGCTCGCCGGCATCGCCTATGCCGAGGCCGAAGGGCTCGGGCGCGACGTGCTGGTGGTGGATGCCGGCGGCACCACCTTCGACGTGAGCATGGTGCGCGACGGCGCGGTCAAGTACACCCGCGAAACGTGGCTGGGCGGGCTCTTCTCCGGCCACAACCTCGGCCTCTCCTCGGTCGATGTCAGAAGCGTGGGCGCGGGCGGCGGCTCCATCGCCTGGATCGATCCGGGCGGGCTGCTCCGCGTGGGGCCCGAGAGCGCCGGCGCCGACCCCGGCCCCGCTTGCTACGCCAGAGGCGGCGATGCGGCAACCGTGACCGATGCCGCCGTGGTGCTCGGCTACATCGACCCCGACGCCTTCCTCGGCGGGCGCATGACGCTCGACGTGGATGCCGCCCGCCGTGCCGTCGCGGCGTTGGCGGAGCCGCTGGGCAAGGCGGTGGAGGAGACCGCCGCGGCGATCCTCACCCTCGCCAGCGAGACCATGATCAAGGCCATCGAGGAGATCACGGTCAACGAGGGGGTCAATCCGCGCGAGAGCGTGCTCGTGGCGGGCGGCGGGGCGGCCGGCCTCAACATCCTGCCGATTGCTGCGGCGCTGGGCTGCGACCGCGTGCTGCTGCCCAAGACCGCCGGCGCGCTGAGTGCCTGCGGCGCGCAGTATTCCGACATCGTTGCCGAGTTCAGCGCGAGCCACTACGCCCGCACCGACCACTGGGACGAGGCCATCGGTCAACGACACCCTCGCCGACATCGACGCAGAGATGGAGGCATTCGCGGACCGCCTCAGGGCGCGCGGCATCGCGCGCTTCCGCAAGGACCGCTTCGTCGATGCCCGCTACCTCAACCAGCAATGGGAGACCGAGATCGCCATGCCGGCCGCGCGCTTCGATGGCGCCGGCGCCGTGGACGCGCTGATCGCGCACTTCCACGAGGTGCACGAGCGGCTCTACGGCGTGAAGGAAGAGAACGGCCTGCTCGAATGCCTGAACTGGAAGGGCCGGCTCACGGCCTTCCTCGACCGGCCTCAGCCTGCGACGGCGGCGGAGGGCGCCGTGCGCAGCGGCCCGCCCGCCCCGCGCCGCACCACGCGCGCGTTCTTCGGCGAAGCCGGGTTCCTGGAGACGCCGGTCTACGAGGGCGCGGCGCTCGTCGCGGGCGACTCGATCGCAGGCCCCGCGATCATCGAGGAGCCGACCACCACGGTGGTGGTCTATCCCGCGACGCGCGCGCGGGTCTCGCCCGGCGCCAACTACATCCTGGAGCCGGCGGAGGAGGCGGCGCGGGCGGCGACGGGGGGCGCGGAAGAGCTCGACCCGGTGCAGGTCGCGATCATGGCCAACCGGATCGACGCGATCCTGCGCGAGATGACGGGCGTGGTGATGCGCACCGCGCGCTCGGCCGTGATCGGCCAGTCGCGCGACTTCTCCTGCGCCATCGTCACCGCCTCGAACGAGCTGCTGGCCGCCGCCGAGGGCATCCCGGCCCACATCTACGGCGCCCATCTGCAGACCAGGACCATGTGCCGGGTGCACCCGGAATTTCGCGAGGGCGACGCCTTCCTCCACAACGACCCGTACGACGGCAACAGCCATGCGGCCGACTGGTCGATCATCGTGCCGGTCTTCTGCGAGGGCGAGCATCTCTTCAACGTCACCGTCAAGGGTCACCAGGCCGATTGCGGCGACAGCATCCCGACCACCTACACGCCGCGCGCCCGCGACGTGTACGAGGAGGGCGCGTTGATCTTCCCCTGCGTGCTCGTGCAGCGGGATTTCCGCGACAACGAGGACATCGTGCGCATGTGCCGCCGCCGGATCAGGGTGCCTGACCAGTGGTACGGCGACTATCTGTCGCAGCTCGGCGCGGCGCGGATCGGCGAGCGCAGGCTCAAGGCCTTCGTTGCGAAGCACGGGGTGGGCCGGGTGCGCCGCTTCATCGACGCCTGGTTCGACTATGCCGAGCGCCGCGCCGACCACGCCATCCGCAGGCTGCCCGAGGGCACGCTGGTCAACAGCGGGATGCACGACCCGGTGCAGCCCTTCCTGCCCGAGAGCCTGGAGATCACGGTCAAGGTCGCGATCGACCCGGCGGCGGGCCGCATCGTCGTGGACCTGCGCGACAACCCGGATTGCATCGACGCCGGCCTCAACCTCACCGAAGCCTGCGCGACCGCCAACTGCATCCAGGGCGTGTTCGAGAACCTGGAGTCCGACATCCCGCCCAATGCCGGCAGCTTCCGATGTATCGAGGTGAAGCTGCGCGAGGGCTGCGTCGTCGGCATCCCGCGCTTCCCGCACTCCTGTTCGCTGGCGACCACCAACATGGCGGACGTGGTGGTGAACCTCGTGCAGTCGGCCTTCACCCAGCTCGGCGACGGCCACGGGCTGGCCCAGGGCAATCTCTGCTTCTCGGCCGGCATGGGCGTGGTCTCAGGCAGGGACTGGCGCGCGGCGGGGCCGAATACATCAACCAGGTCTATCTGATGGGGGGCGGCGGGCCGGCGCTGCCCGAGCACGACGGCATGATCTACCTGCTGACGCCGGGCGGCTGCGGGCTGCTGCATCGGGACAGCATCGAGTTCGACGAGCAGCGCTTCCCCATGCTCGTCCGCTCCCAGCGCCTCCTCCCCGATTCGGGCGGCGCCGGGCGCAGGCGCGGCGGGCCCGCGACCGAGGTGATCTTCGGCCCGCGTCGCGACCCGATGACCGTGAGCATCATGGGCGGCGGAACCATCAACCCGCCCAGGGGCGTGCGCGGCGGCGGCGACGCCAACCACGCCTATCACGGCACCTGCGCGCCGACGGCGCCGAAGATTCGGTGCCGAACGGCGTGATGCTGGCGCTCGGGCCGGGCGAGTTCGTCCGCTCGGTGGACAATGGCGGCAGCGGCTACGGCGACCCGCTCACCGTGAGCCCGCGTGTGCTGGAGGACGTGGCCGAGGGCTATGTGACCCAAGACCACGCGGACGGCAGTCTACGGGCGTCGTGCTCAGCGGCGGCACGGAGGACGGCACGCTTACGGTCGACGAAACCGCGACCGAGACGTACCGTGCCACCTTGGCCGAGGGCGGCGCGGAGCCGCCGCCGAGCGTTGGCCGATTCGGGGAAGGGTAGCCGCCCGGCCGTCCTCCATCGGCTCAGTTTGACTTCCCCGAACCAACCGGGCGGACATCCGCGCCGCCGTTCTTGTCGACCTCACCGGGGATTTCCCGACTGTTCGTCCCCGCGGTCGTGATGTTGACCCGCATTTCTCACCACGGTCATGGTCTGCAAGGCGCCGTCCGGCCCGTAGGGAGAGAAAGACGCGCAGCGGATCGAACGCCAGGGAGGGACGCAAGCCGCGACCGTGGTGAGAAATACGGGTTAAGGGCGTCATTCGAGTTTTCATCATTTGTGCGCTCGATTCGCTTTCCGGAGTGAGGCGTATTGCTGCAGACGGCCGTCTGGGCCTATGCGCCCGCCGTCGAAACAAGGAGCGCTGCAAGGATGAGGCACACACCTGTTAGCCACGCCATACCGACCGTGAACATCCATATCATTGAGTAATCTCCTTATGCCAAAATCGAATACTTTCCGTTGAATTCAGACATTCACAGCGCCTAAACGAGACAGACATTCCGAACTCAACCATGGGCCTCTCACCTCGAATCCGGTGCTATTTTTGGAAACCGAGAACACGATTCAACCTCGCTCTGTCCGAGACGCAGGATCATTAGAACCCCAGTCGGAACGAAAGAACGCGAGAAAATTACAGGAGATTCACGCCAAATCAACATACTTTATTGGCCTAAAGGCATATCACAGATGCATGTTGATATTCGTTAACATGTTGAAATTATGCGATTATTGATTTCGTCGTATGCTGTAAAGTCAAAAGTTGGCCGGACCAATACGAAATGAATAGGAAGCGGTTCGACCAATAGACGCCTTCGAACAATTCTGATAACGCCATATCATTTCAATTATATTTCAGTGCGACCTATTCTCGCTTCGAAGCACAAAATCCCTGAGACTCTCCTATTGCTAAAGGAGAGTGTCCCTTATGACGAAGCCGGACTGGCCGTCCACGCGATAAGCGCGGCGCGGGGCGCGGTGGAGTCGCGGTGGACGGTCGATTATCATGGGGTCGGAGCGCAAGAGCCTCGGGGAGGGCCAGTGACATGCGGCGGAGCGAAGAGCGGATCCTCACCACCCACGCCGGCAGCCTGGCGCGCAATCCGGAGCTAAGCGCGCTGCTGATCCGGCAGGAGCACGGCAAACCAGTCGACCCGGCTGAGCTCGACGCCGCGATTCGCGCGCGTACCCGGCACGTCGTCGCAAGCCAGCTCGAAAGCGGCATCGACATCGGCGGCGACGGCGAGCAGGCCCGCGCCGGCTATTCGACCTACCCGGCGCTGCGCATGAGCGGCTTCGGCGGTAGCTCGACCCGCAACGATCTGCTGGATTTTCAGAAATTCCCGCTCTACGCGGAGGCCTACCGCGAGGCCTTCCGCACCAACCCGGAGGAACGCTCACGCATCGTGAACGCGCCCCAAGCGGTCGCCGAGGTGCGCTACGACCCCGCCTGCGCCGGCGCGCGCGCGGAGTGCGAGGCCTTCGAAGACGCGCTCGCCCGGCAGGAGGAGAGCTTCGCCGAGACCTTCGTGACCGCGGCCTCGCCCGGCTGCGTGCTGACCATCATGCAGAACGCCCACTACGCGTCGGACCGCGACTACCTCTTCGCGCTGGCGAGGGAGCTGAAGACGGAATACGCGTTCATCGTCGGGCGCGGCCACCTGCTCCAGATCGATGCGCCGGACCTCGCCATGGAGCGCTATCTCTACTTCCGCGACGAGTCCGACGCGGCCTTCCTCGCCAGCGTGGAAGACCACATCGAGGCGCTCAACATGGCGCTCGCCGACGTGCCCCGCGAGCGGGTGCGCCTCCATGTGTGCTGGGGCACCTGGGACGGCCCCCACGCCGACGACACGCCGCTCGCGCCCCTGCTGCCGCGCCTCTACGAAGCCAAGGTGGGCGCGCTCAACATCCCCTTCGCCAACCCCGGCCACCAGCACGAGTACGAGACGCTGCGCGAGCACCCCCTGCCCCACTCGATGGTCCTGATCCCGGGCGTGATCGACAACATGACCAAGCATCTGGAGCATCCGGAGGTGGTGGCCGAGCGCATCCAGCGCGCGGTCGACGCGGTGGGGGATCGCGAACGCGTGATCGCGGGCGTGGACTGCGGTTTCGCCGTCTTCACCGACAACGCGATGATGACCGAGGACATCTGCTGGGCGAAAGTTTCGCGCGCTGCGCGCGGCGCCGATCTCGCCAGCAGCCGGCTGTGGGGGTTAGGGGCGCGGGCCTGCCGCCCGTCAGGGCGGCGGGAGCGCTCTCGTGAGCGCCTCTTCGTGGCCGAGGCCGAGGATCCAGGCTTCCTCGGTCTCCACGATCCGACGTTCGGCAGGCGTGAGGTGCGGAGCGCCGGCGAAGAGCGGCGCCAGCCAGCCGCCGGCATCCAGCCGGGCGAAGGCCTCCGCGTTCAACGCACTGGGCGCTGTCGAGAATTTCTTTCTCGCCCTGGCGCGCGCGAACCTCGATCCTGAGAGCGAGGGTAGACTCGGCGATCACCGCCGGCGCGTCGGGCGTTCGCAAGCCGGTCTCGAAGGGCCAGATGGCGGCACGGCCCGCGATGCGCGGGTCCGTCACAAGGCGCTTGAGCGCGGGCAGGCCCAGCAGCATCTGCGAGCCGACGGAGCCGGCATAGGCGAGCTGCCAGACGGTCTTGGCGCCCTTGCGTGACGGTCGGCGATGCGGCGCTCGGGCGGGTGGGATTCCTGCCGCGAGCGCGCCGAGGCACGCACGGGAATTGTCGGGTAGCTCCACTTGGTCGGGCGGCCCAACGGGCCGACGCCCGGATAGGCCGCGTTGATCGCCGCCGCGACACGCGTAGCGATTGTTGTCGTTGTCCGGCCCGTCCTCGATTCTTTCCGCGAGCCAGTCCCAGAGCGCGAGGGCCGACTGCTTTGCCGGTCAGACGTTCGGCGACACCCGCCGGATAACCGAAGGGAAAGTCGAAGCCCACCAGCACCCGCCTGCCTAGCCAACTCACCCGCGATTAAGCCAGCAAGGCGGTCGAGCGCCTCATGGCGGGTGCGGGCGTACTCGGGCGACGCCACGACGATCTCGCCGCCGAAATGCGAGCAACGGCCCACCAGATCGCGTCCTTGGTGCGCCTCTTCGGACTCGGCGAAGACCGCGCCGACCAGTCGACGATGATGTGGGTGTGGAAGAGGGGCACGGCTTGACCTTCAGATCGTAATCCCGGTCAAGCGCTTGAAGCCGGCGCGCCAATATACGGCAAGGCTGAGAATCGTAACGCGATTCTCATCGGCATGAGCGCGATCAACGATGCAGGCGCGCGCGAAAATGGCTGCCACTCGGTACGGAATATCCCTGGCCTAGCCAGCCGAGCGCGAGCAGAAGTCGATGCGCTCTTCCTCATTTTCAGTCGAGGAAACAGTCGCTCCAGTCGCTGCCACGCGGAGGACTGAAGATGCGTAATGATCTCTTCTGTCCGATGACTGGCCAAATCAGTTCTGCTCAGTGAGAGCAAACGAACATCTCGCCGGTCTCCAGGAGGAGATCAATGGCAGCAACCAGTTCGGTCAGCTTATCCCGTCCGATGACCAAGGCGGTCGCGGTGGCTCGGATCTTGTCTGCAACCCCGATGCGCTCCGATGTATTGGAACATCCATCCAACACGCTATCCGCGACCGCATCTCTGAGCCTCCGATCCGCCGTGACCAGCGTCGACCCGGTTGCTTCGGCGCACGCGATGTAGAGGCAGTCGTAGACCGGATGGTCGATTTGCGCGGCAACTTGAGCGGCACGCTCAATCAGATCGGCACTCGAACTTAGAACGACTGCCTCTCGAATTCTGGAAAGCTCCTGGAAATATGCATGAGGATCGCCGATCTCGCGCAGGCGCGCCTTCTTCCAGAATATGTTCGCCAGTTCGACAAGCACGAAATCGGGCGCGAACCGTTCAAGCCGGTGCCCCAGCAGTACACGCGCCTCCTCCGAATGGGTCTCCGACACGTACCACTTGACGACAACGCTGGCATCAACGGTCAGCTTCACCGATCGCGATCCTGCCGCAGAAGATCGACGCTGTCGGTTTGGGGCACATCCGCCGTTTCGCGGGCGAGCTCGGCCGTGCGTATCCCTGAATGCGGCCATGCGGAGGCGGTGGTTCACCTCCTGGCTGAGCACGTAACGCAACTCTGCCTCCAGCGAGCGCTGGTTGGCCTGCCTGCGCCTTCAGGGCGTCGATCACTCGATCAGTCGAGGTTTCGGATCGTCACGTGCCCATGTTCGCCCCGTTGATAGCGTAGTTTGAAGCATATCGCTATCGCTTGGGCAATGGATACGATGAGGCGTGTGGACGGCGAGGGGTGGCAGGCGCAGCGTGACAGCGGCGAAGCGGTCCGTCACCCTTGGCGGCCACTACTGGCGAGATGCGCGAGACAAACCCATGCGAACGATCCGCCGCCTGAGAGAGTTCTCGATCGCCGCAGTGACCGCCATCGCGCATTTGGCTCGCCTTCTCCTTCGACGCGCGCAGGCCGCCCGGCGCCCGCAGCGTGGCGAACGATGCGGCGCTCGCCCGATGCACGGCAGAGGAAAGTGCTGAATGAAGCGCCCAGAATCGTGTCGGCGGCTCGGGGTCTCCGGCGGTGCCTTCATCGACAATGCGGCGTTCCGGACGTGGGCTTCGAGACCTCGGCGCGCGCGAGTGCTGGATATGGAGAGTCGCGCAGCGTCGCCCACGTGGCTACGCCAAACGACGTGCCTCATCGCCATCCGCAGCTCTCCGATCTCGCGGGCGGCGGCGAGGGCGCGAACCAGATGGAGGTTTCTCGGCCTCGCTTGCCGGCAACGCGCAGCCGTCGTCAGGCGCTGCTGAGAGCGATGCCGGACTGAACCGACACAGGCCGCGCGGCCTGGGCGCGTCTCGAGTCAGGTGACGAGGGATGAGCACCATGACGGCGAGGGTTGCGACGGCGACCCCGAGTCACCAGCGCAGCACCATAGCGGTGCCGATCAGCTGCGGGCCTGGGCCCAGATACAGCGCCGCCCGGCCTCGACATATGACGCGCATGCTCTGGCTGCTGTATGTCGACGCCAGGCTGAAGGCTTGTCCCAACATGAGCTGCGCGGCGCTTTTTCGCGCGTCGATGGCGCGACAGCTGTAGGGAACGCGTCAGCGCACCGGCGGCGACGACACTGACGCCCATGGTCGCGGTATTCGTGTAGAATCGTCGTAAGGTCGACGGAGTGGCCGGAGAGCGGGCCAGCAGAGGCTCGCCCAGACTTAGTCGAGAGAAAGTGCGCCGATCATGTAGCGTTTTTTTTTTTTTTTTTTGTCAGTGCGCCGCAGACCGACGACACTTGGTTTGTGTGATCTGATGCCGGCGACACAGCCAAGCCTTGGCGCGCTTTTCGTGTGTGTTATGTTAGTCCATCGGGTTATGAGCTAGCAGGTCCCCGGCGGAGGCGGAAGAACAGAGCGTTGCATTTTTGGTAGCAGCGCCCCGCAGAGTTTCACCCAGAGGCACGGCGCGTGAAGGCCCCGCTCTCGATAAGCCAGTCGTATTGTAGTGTCCGGACGAGGTAGCGCTCCCTTTCGCCGCCGGGGTTTCCTTTTTTTAGTGACAGGTTATTCGGTCATGTCGGACATTGTGGAACGGTAGCGAAAAGTTTACAGCCCACCCGCGTGGGTTGCCAGGTGGTCAGAATTGCACTCTAAAAACCTTGAATTCATACCTGACGTCGAGGAATAAAACTGGTATCTGAGGTTATCAGCTCTTGTTGTAAAAAGTTAAAATTGGTCCACCGCACACTTGGTCCCTTTCACACAAGATCAATGGAGATGCCGTCGGGGATCAGGCAGCTTATCGCGGATGAAAGCTGAGTTTTTTATGGGCAAAGGAAACTGGAAAGAGTGTGACAGTAAGTCATCAGGCTCATTAGGGGGCGAGAGTCATATATCCGGAGGAGATATATACGGCACCATTCAGGAGAACAGTCTCATCAACCATAAGGTGGCCCTGCCTCCCAGAGCCGCTGGAACCATCACCTACATCGCCCCCGCTGGCGAGTACCAACTGGAGGTGTGTGTGGAGATAACACTTTCAGCGCATGCGCAATTTACCGTGCGCGAATGGGTTTACCGCGGACGAAGGGAGGAACCTCAGCTCAATGCCTGGCGACGCGAGCTAAACACTATTCTGGCGATTGTGAGGTAGCATGATGGCTAGAAAAGGTAAGCTTCGAGTTATTTTTTCTCGAGAGAAAAGAGCTGAGCCAGACGCAAGGTATATAGAGAGGTTAGCGCTGCGTCTTTTGCGCGCTCCGCCCGACGGCAAGGCCGGGGCGCCCGCGTGTTTCGTGCGGCGACTGCCCCGCGCTCTGTAGACTCACTGCTAGTAACCGTCTTCGGTGTTACTAAAAGCGCCTCTAGCTTTGGCATTGCCTGCCCTAGGGCGTGAAAAGGCAGGCTACGCCAGACTATTTTGTCATAGTCGCGGCACTCAGCATGATGGGCCGATCAACCGCCAGGAACAGGGCTACTGCGACATCGAGTATATAACTGTATGAAGCCAAGAAGCCTGGCCAACAGTATAGCTTCGTTTTGGGTGTTGCTCAAATTACAGAGTGAAACAATTATGATTTACGCGGTAGCGGGCAGCTAGCTCTGCGCGCGCGTGAATGTTACGCAATGCGCGGTAAGAGTGGTAAACGACCATGCAGGACATAGTGCTGGAGACAGAGTTTGAAGGGGAGAAGTCACAGTTCAAGCTCTACCACGTATGGCCAGTGAGACAGATGAGGCCAGTGGTGGAGAAGCTGGCGGCCAACTACCCTCTCCTGACTGGGCAGAGGGTGCTGGATGCTCTCTTCCCGTGAGCTATAGACTTATCTGTATCTCAACTTCCTCTCATCCATACACACACTTATAGCAACCTAAGCTTGGCATAACCTCGACATGTGTAATAAACCTGCATTCTATGCATAATGTGTAGCGGTAAATTCGCTTCGGGAGGATTTTCTTTATTGATAGGCCATTCCAGTATATAGTTAATTATCTACTGACATATAATTTATTCTGAGGGAATTTTTTTCACAGTTTGAAGCTGACCACGAAACGTTTTGTTTGCAATATAATCCAGTAACTTTCTGAGTGTGTGTTATGATACCAAACAATGTGTTCTTGTCCCCCCAGGTGTGTCCAGGGAGGTACGACGGCCATCCCGGGAGCCTTTGGCTGTGGGTAAGACTGTCATCTCCCAGGCTCTGTCCAAATTCTCCAACTCGGACGTCATCATCTACGTGGGCTGTGGAGAGAGAGGAAATGAGATGTCTGAGGTGCTGAGAGATTTCCCTGAGGTATGATACTGTAGTGACTGTTGGTGGGTGGTGTCCACTCACTCCCTGTCATGATGTAGTAGTCTAGCTGCTAGGCTACATGCTCCGCGGCTCATGCATGTCCTCTAGTAAGCCCTTTGTGTAGGTGTTTGCTAAGAAGTAGTCCCTTATTGCCTCCTTGTCTCTTTCTGTTTCCTTTTGTAAGTGTGCAGTTCTCACGCGACGGTAATGTAGAGTGTAGCTCAATAGTTCCTGAATACTGCTCAACAAAAGTAAACCATCGCAATAAGGTTTTCAGATGAAATGTCAGACCATTGTTAAATTTGAACGGATATCCCCATCCCACAGTTGAAGGTGGACATCGGTGGAGTGGAGGAGAGTATCATGAAGAGAACAGCTCTCGTGGCCAACACCTCGAACATGCCTGTAGCTGCCAGAGAGGCCTCCATCTACACCGGTCAGCTCTTCCTACACTCGCACGCAATGTCTCTCTTGCTGCTACACAAAACACAAACATTGCCCTGTGTAGGTTGCATGTGAATTCAAATGACTTGACTACTTAGTACCTGATGGTTGGATGCACATTACCTACCTTTCCCCTTCTCTCCCCACCCTCCTTGGTCCACCAGGTATCACTCTCTCAGAGTACTTCAGAGACATGGGCTACAATGTCAGTATGATGGCTGACTCCACCTCGCGATGGGCCGAGGCCCTCAGAGAGATCTCCGGTCGACTGGCCGAGATGCCTGCCGGTCAGTAAACACACCCCACCCTCCCCCTTCTCTGTCCCTCTCTGTGATTAACTGACTAGGAATTGTACGCACGTCCCATCTAATGGCACGGTTACAGTGGTCGTTATGTATATATGTGGAACTTATGTACTGCCTATGCTAATATTCATACATGGAGTGTTTTCCGAATTCACATAAAAGAATAATTACAACATTCGTTGTCTGCCCTTTCTCCCTAAAGGAAATTTTGCATACTACATCACTTTTATGCTTCGATTTGTTGATTCCAGCTACTAGCTAGCTAGTCTTTGAGCATTACATCCCTCTCTCTCTCTCTCTTCTCCCACCAGAGAATGGATTCCCGGCCTATCTGGGAGCTCGACTTGCCTCATTCTACGAGAGGGCAGGTCGTGTGGTGTGTATTGGGAACCCTCTGAGAGAGGGCAGTGTCAGGTGAAACACCCTATTTACCCCCTTTTTGACTCACATATCCACAATCATGCAATGTAGTAAATGTAAATTGGCAAAGTTTATGTAGTCTGATATGGGAATTATTTACTCTGTTCTCTGTTTTTATAATCACCGCCTATTTTTCGATCCCTTAACTTCCGGCCCAGTATATCGAGTGAATGTAGTTACAAAGTAGCCTGCTGTTGTTAGGAGTATGTCATGAGTCCCTCCCTGGTGGTGTGTCCAGTATTGTAGGAGCAGTGAGTCCTCCTGGAGGTGACTTCTCTGACCCCGTGACTGCACAGACCCTTAACATCGTCCAGGTTCGTATATGTAACCGTTCACTCGAGGCAGAAGACTAACTATTATTCACGCATGCATATAGCGTATGAGTGATACACAATGTGCTGAAATCAATAGTTCAATATGATAGTCCATGCTGGGTTACATATATAAGAAAAAGGACCAAATAAAGGCAACCTTTCTGTAAAAGACACTTGGTTCTTAAGACATTAGTGTCAAATAAGCTCTAAGGATATTCAGAGGTTTCACATTACTACTTCCTCTGACTACCACTAGCACATCCTGTCCACATGATCACCAGCTACAATAGGACACTCATCCTAGTGTTTCCTCTATTGTGTGCCATATCCCTGGTCTCCTAACACCTCCCTGTCTCCTGTTGGCAGGTGTTCTGGGGACTCGACAAGAAGCTGGCTCAGAGGAAGCACTTTCCCTCAGTCAACTGGCTGCTCAGCTACAGCAAGTACATGAGGGTCCTGGACGATTTCTATGACAAGAGCTACCCCGAGTTTGTCCCTCTTAGGGCTCAGGTCAGCCACCTGTCCTTCTGGCTCTTGGGTGTTTACAGAAATAACCAAATACCACACTGCGCTTACCTATTGGTAGGGAGTCTGACTCTTTATAACTGCATGTACAGAGCTAGCTCCAGAGATTATGGGGTAAAATTGTCCCCTGGGAAGCATATTCAGGGGGACAAACGAAGAGATAGAGGGGACTATGTCCCCCTGGGGCACTCTGGCGCCAGCCCTGCATGTATAGGCACCGCCACAAGCACTGTGTTTTTATGGACACACATACTATTTCTGACTTATTGGTGGAATGTACATGCCGTGATGTTGCTCTGATCTACTGTATGTATATACAGGTGAAGGAGATTCTACAGGAAGAGGAGGACCTTTCTGAGATTGTGCAACTAGTCGGAAAGGTTTGTTGCCCAACTGCAGCACAACGATAGTGAAAAGCTGCCTCGTGGTTTCAAGTCACCTTTATACAGCTATGTAGTAGTTTCCTTTCGTATGTAGCACGTGGGCTAAACGCTGGGGATCTCAAGCATCTCTAGCTCTTACCAACTTGTCATTTCTCACCCCAGGGCTCCCTGGCAGAGAGTGACAAGATCATTCTGGAGGTGGCCAAACTCATCAAGGACGACTTCCTCCAGCAGAACTCGTACACAACCTACGACCGCTACTGCCCGTTCTACAAGACGGTGGGAATGCTCCAGAACATCGTGACCTTCTTCAACCAGGCGCAGCAGGCCGTGGAGCACACGTCTCAGTCTGACAACAAGATCACCTGGGCCACCATCAAAGACAACCTGGGAGACATCATCCACCAGCTCACCAGAATGAAGTTTATTGTGAGTCTCTCAATACAGTATATACAGTGGAATCTCTGACATATTGGGACCAGGCAATTTGTCCTTTATAGGGTTGTTGTCCCTCTCTTTGGAGGTTAATGGAAAAGCGATCATTTTGGATCTCAAAGTCTGTTCCTTATTGAGAGTTTTTTCCTTGGATTTGACGACAAATTATTCTCTACCACACCAGATATTGGTCCATGTAAAAAAATTCTCATGAACACTACAGCCTGGCCCTGTTAGGTCCTGCTCAAATGGAACTACTTACTAAGGAAGTGTTTCCCCTTCCTGTCTAGGTGGGACTGGATTGTAGTAATACTCCTCGTGTGTGTGTGTCTTGGGTGTGCCTTTCCTCCATGTTTGGAACTGGACTGATGTTCCCCCAAACCATTTTCGTCTTACGTCACACTAAATACAGCACCCTCCGCTTCCTTTCTATTAACCAGGTGTATAGAGAGGGTCATTTTGATAGGCAAGCTTATAAGTTTCATTATATTTTTTGTGGACAATCCCCAACGTTCTCTCAGAACCACAATGAGGAGGGAGAGGAAGGTGTGAGGACAAAGATAGCCAAACTGTCAGAAGACATGCAAGAGCAGTTTCGGAAACTGGAGGAGTGAAAACTAGTTCTGCTGCTGCTGCTGTATGTCGTCACATAGAAATGAACTTTATTTTGTAGGTATCATTTTTTGTGTACTGTAGGAATTGAAAATTGTTATTGCTGTCGTCAGGGGGTGATGATGGGACGTGGGGGCGCGTAACAATACAGTGCGCATGCATGCTCGTGTGCTCAGCTGCCCACGACAGGATGCGGGGGATATCCTACTGACCTGCGAACATCCGTCCGTTGAGTTCTATAGTTCTACCTGCCAAGCTACAGCGCATCAAGTGCTGTATAATTATAGATCTCACATAGCCTAGGAGAGACTGCGCTGAAACTTGACGGAGAATGATTTTCGTAATCTTTTGCACTTGCTGGGTCATCACCTTGCTTTCAGGTAACTGTAGCTCTGCGAGCAACGATCGTCGTATTATTAAAATCCACGTGTTGCAGGAGCACTGGCCCAAATGGCATTCTCGGGACCACCAGGCGAGATATGCCCCGGAGACAACGTCACTTTCTCGTGTGTCGGAAACACCACAGCAACCGTTTGGAGCGTAACTAGTCCTGAAGGAGCGGACGGGCGCTGCGAATACCTGCCGTTCAACAGAGTGGAGTCCCGGTGCGGTCCTGACGAGAGATTCAGGTCCTTCCAGAGTGAAGGTGGAAATATTTTCAACTCTTCTCTGAGGGTGGACTCGGTGACTGTGGATCTGAATGAGACTGTGGTCCAGTGTGACACTGGACTCAGTAGTGTTGTTGGGTCCAGCAGCATCTGCATTGTAGGTGAGGGCATTTAGCAGCAAATCCATGCAAATTCTGAATGTGAGGGTGAGACTACTAAGATTCCAACATTTATCCGTGTCAGGAGGAACGCTTGGTGTCAGTCTCATAGCTACCAACTGTACTTTCAATGTTATGAAAGAAACTGTCTGCAGTCGATGTTCAGGCTTGTAGCTACACTTTCCTAACTTACGACTGTAGTCAAGAGCTGTGAATACTCCACATAATCAAGTATATAGCTTTGATAGGGTCAACCCCACATTTGCAGCGTGGATAGGTAGGTGTATAGCACACAACTGTTGCCAGTTATCGTATTACAACAAATGGTGTGTTAGCTACCTATCATTGTTTGCAGGTGTGTCAGCTCCTCCCGAGTTTCTCTCACCCACCATCTCAGAGAGAGATGTGGGAAGAGGAGAAGAGTGTGTGGTGAGTGTGGAGTGGAGCGAGGCCAGTCGTCAGTTGTGGTGGCTCTGTGTCTCAGTATGTGTTGACCCTGACTCCACCCACCTCTGATTGCCAGTCGGGATCTAACAACTGCGAGCTAGTGACCGACAGGACACGGCTCGATCTGACTCTGAGTGAAAACAACAACTATTCCCTCACAGTTAGACCTGATACCTGCGGCAATGCGGTTCAAGGACCAGAGAGTATTCCCCTGTCTATTAGCCTCACTGGTCAGTGGATGAGTCAGTGTTGTATCTAAGAGAATTGACTTGTTTTCTTAATGGGCCACAGATATGAACATAGAAAGATGTGCAGTTCAGAAGAGGTTCAACCCGAATGATGGGACATTGGAATCAGTACAGGTTTCTTGGATTATAACATCTCAGGTAAAACAAAAGGTGCCTACTTTGGCACATGGCCCAGCATTGTGTGCTAAACTGACAATAAAAATGGATATCACAGTTGACGGATCTGGGGCCAGAGTACACAGTGGTGATAGAGGATGGTGTGGGGTCTAGAGTGAGGGAGAGAGTGGGAGCTCTCAACTGTAGCTCCACTCAATGCAGCCACACCTACTACCCAGCAGTCGGCAGTAGAGGGGAGTTTGGAGTGTCTGTGGAGACTGCTGGCTGTGTGACTAGACAGACAGTGTGTCTGGAGAGACCAGTCTGTGAGTGAGACAACTCCCAGTCTCACCTCATCTCTCAATGACTGGTGCTTTCTTGTGTACCAGATTGTTCATTGAGGGACTTGTCTCCCTCTCTGGTTGAGGAGAACAGAGTGTGTGGGTCAGTGAGTGGTGGTGGGGTGTGTTACAGTGGAGACAGTGTAGGATCAGTGGCAGTCTACTTCTGTGATGATGGCTATAGTCTAGAGGGAGACACTACCAGAGAATGTCTGTCTAGTGGCCTCTGGAATGGTACCACTCCTCAATGTGTGGAGACAGAAGGTACAATTCTCTATTATGGCTAGCCGCATCATGTGCATAATCATTATGCTCACTCTATTTCGGCAGAACCTGATGATATCAGTAAGACAACAGCCATAGTCATCGGTGTGGTGTGCAGTGCTGCATTTCTAACTATTGGAGTTCTACTGGGAGTGGTGGGACTGTACCTCGTACAGAGAGTGAGGGGAAGGTCGTCTGGCCCCACCTCCTCTCTCCCCCTCCCCTCCCTCCAAACAATCCTCCTAGAAGATACGTTCAGACTGTTGTTATGACAGAGCGTGAAACACCAGCCGATGTCACACAGCAGACTATGGATGACTATGAACCCATGCGTAGTAGTGGATCCTCCATACCACCAGAGAGTACGGCACAGCAGACTTCAGGAGATTATGAAGAACCTGTGCATACTAGTGAAGATTTTGCCACATCACAAAAACCTATATATGAGCCAGTGTATTACTAAAGCATTTTATACAAGAGAGAGTTCCACCCACGCTCGAACTAATGTAACGGTCTAGGTACGTATGATCATGACTGGTATAACGTTTTGACTGGTTGTCTCTAACGGTTTGCGCATGCGTGTACCGCGTAAAACTACTAACGATCACGACGAGCACGTCCGGATGTGATGGTGGCACCGGTGGGTCCAACTTCCTGGGTGAGATCATCGCCGGTATAACTGTAGGTCGTCGTCCGGCGCCACTTCACGGGTCTCTCGTCCTGCAATGCCGACTCCCATCTGTTTACTGGTGAGTGTACATATAGATCAAAATTAAGTATTAGTTAACGTATAGGCGGCGAGGCGGTACAGGAGATACTCTGAGGCGGTTGACTATAGCGGACGAGGGCGTAGCCCGAGGCGCGGTATAGTTAACAGCCGAGGAGGATTTCCTGTACGCGCCAAGACGCCTGACGTTAACTGATTTGTAGTCCAACTAGCCAATCACAATGCTGAATTTCTGCTGCGTCATCTTGCACTAATGTACTAATGACTGTTGTGTAAACTTTGGAAGCCAGACAATTTGCACTACGCCCAGCGCTAGATATTGTGATAAGGACTTCCTGTCCAATACTGATACCAGTGCAGCCCGCAGCCCACAGCTCAGAATTCAGCGTATATTCCTAGCACCGGGTTGTTTGAAGTTGGACTACAATAATGTTCATTACATGAATATTCGACGAAT
Organism: Geodia barretti; assembly: GCA_030341885.1. Classification (NCBI taxonomy): domain Eukaryota; kingdom Metazoa; phylum Porifera; class Demospongiae; order Tetractinellida; family Geodiidae; genus Geodia; species Geodia barretti. The sequence continues at coordinate 4,107 of CASHTH010000958.1, read as the reverse complement.
GATGCTTCAGCGTGGGGGCTAGCTATAAATGGAACTAAGAGTTAGACCCCATAAGAACGTTTTTACTATGACTCGAATCGCTGAATAAGAACTCAATGTCTGCAGAAAATGTGAGGCACATGTTTTGTTAGCTAGGCCTTAGTCTCGGTACCAAAGAAGAGAAGGGTTAGCTGGTAGCTAGCTACCAAAAGTATGTAGAACTTATCTCTTAGAGAACTAACGTAGACCTTTCTTTTTCCCAATACTGATAATATTAGGTGATGGTAGCTAATTGGTCAATGTCATGCACTCTTTTTTGTTGCAAGGTTCATGTATTGGTGGGCGTAATCTGCCTCAGTCTGTGCTGGGCCCAGGCTCCAGGAGATGAGGTTGCACGATGCACAACTGATCATTCAAATCCCCCACAATATCCCGACACTGTGAGGAATCTGATGGACAGTTACAACTATGAGAACCTCTTACCTGGAAATGGAACTGGGAACCCTCCCATTGCCACTGCAGTCTGGAATGACTTCAGCTTTGATGGAAATGATGTCAACGTTACGCCCAACTTATGTGAGTTTATCATTAGCATTAATATAAGTAGCTACATTTATCACAAAATTCCAGTGGCAGCAAGGAGCTGGAGGAATATGTCGATTTCAGACACGAGTTTGTGGATGGAGGCAGAATGATGTCGTTTCTCAGAATAACTGGCTCTTTACTCAACACATCAGTTCAGATTTTGACTCCAACATTCACAACTATAATGTGACCATACATGTGGAGGCAATTTACTCATTGCAGAGTTGTAGAGATCGGCAAGATTGTATACAAAGTTTCAATCTTCTCCACTACATGACTAACTCACAACAGCTCCCCCGTATTACTGGAAATGGATATATGAATACTCAAAATTATGAAATTTTTGCAGAACCGGAGGGACCAGTATCCTCAGTCACGTACACCAATACCTACAGTTTCACTCTGCCACCATCTTACACTGGTTTCTACATAGCCTGTCCAGGACATCTGGGTCATGTATAGCTCTATCAAGACTGAGAGTCTACCGCACAATTGTAAATCTCGTCAGTTGGGCTGGCCCTGTATCCGATACCCCAAGCACCAGTGTGACAATGTAGATGTGCTATTTTCTTGTGCCGAGAGAGCTTTCACATGTACTGGCAGTGGAACGTGGGGTAACGAGTGTCAATGTAAATGTGGATATGTGGAAATCACACAGGTCACTGGATGTATAGGTAAGGATGCTCCTGTTATCGTTCAAATTAACTCATGTTAGTTAGTCTTAAAACTTCATTTACTTAGTCTTGAAAGCATGTGAGGCTGGGGAAGTATCATCAGAGGAAGACACTGTTGCTCCAGAAATGACCATCCAATACCCCATTGGGATCTAGTCCCACCACGTGTCCAACCCCCCCCCCCGCCCCCCCTCATGCGCCGCCGCGCGTCCACACGCTAGCCGCACAGCCGAGGGGCAGGATGTCAGCTTAGATGGCCTTACTCAGAACTCAGAGAATCTACTCGGCCTGAAGCCCCCAGTATGGCGGGACATCCAGTGAGAAGCCTGGCAATATGTGCACAGTGAGTCCAACGCAAACAGCAGCCATAACAAACAGCAAACAGCCCCGGGGGCTCTTAACAGGTCTCCGCCGGCTATTCTCCCTGCCTTGCAAAACTCCCAGCAATCTACACACAACGTTATGGAACTACTGGCCAATTGTTTCTCAAAACACATTAAGGACCCTTAAATCAAAGGACACTCCTGTACTCTATTTTCAGCATTGTTTTGAAAACAGGTTTACTCTTTTTGCAGAACCTCCTGGTGCTCCTTGGGACCTGAATTATTGTAAGGTTTGTATCTCCAAATAGCATTTGAAATAAACTGGAAACATTCCTAGGGATGATGGTGGAAGACAGGACCTCTACTATCAAGTTGGAGAACAGAGACCCCAGACAATCTGGGAGGGTCCTACAAGGGGACAGTCTACATGGGAAGGGGGGTTGGTCGTACACCACAAAGTTCACTAGGTCTCAGGCACTCACTCAGTATGCGTAGAGTGACTGCCACAATTGGACGTCAGTGACAGACCCTGGTTGGAGCACCACTGAGGGCCGTTGGAAGCCTGTGTTAGAACAACTGGAACATGACACTACTAACTACTAGTAAATTCAGTGTAAACTAACTCTTGACAATAATATGGGTGTTGTACGAGGTTTAAACTACTACTTGCAATAGTATAAAACCCGGGGTAAAGTACTCTCTCTGTGCGAAACTGTGTCTGAAGTGGGTATGCTGTGTGACCTCCTGTGTGCTCGCCATGCATTATTCATTCTGGAAATGTTCAACACAGCCTCAGATTGCTAGAATGCGTTGTGGAATGTTTGGCTGTAGCTCAGAGTGCTGGTGTGTGGCCGCTATTTTGAGCAGTGGGGAACTATCCTCCTTTTCCTACTTAGGTGCTTCATAGTAGCTGGTTATGTGCTAGAAGACGACGAAGACGAAGAAAATCAATCGTGTCTGAAAGAGCTAGGTAAGCGTATTATTTTACCCACCTTAGTAGCTTTCTGAACATGAAACCCAATGCTTAAAGGTCACCTACTGCGAAATTCTTATTCCAACCTCAAGAGTTCACCAATCAATCCAACGGTTAGTTAATAAACCAATTGCAGCCACAAAGTACGTTGATAGTGATACTTTTAGTCAAGATGATAATGTACTGAAAGAAACCAGTGGCATCTCCAGTGCAGCAAAATTAAAGAGGAGCTCAAGAACAAGAAACATTGCTATTCTCCAACAGCCCGTTGGAATTGAGCCGAAGTGTTGGACAGGGTGTGAGAGAAGGAGCCAGCTCAAGTGCATATTTTACAAAATCTTTGCTCCCTGTCACAGGAGGGAGAGTGGGATTAGTGTATCGTGGATACCTCAGAACAAGTGAAATCAACAGGACTCTTGGTTCGCACAATAAAGACTGGCAGAGGTTAACAAGATACTCTTTATTAAAAATGGGAAAAGAAAAACAACCTAATGTTACCTTGATCTTGCCATACTGGTAAGGGAAGACAAAGGTTATCAGCATAATACCCAGACGTTTGAAATTTCACATTTCCTTTGGCTTTATATATAGCTCTATTGTCGATGGAACACAAGGAAAGACTGCTGAAGGAAGTCATTCCTCATGCTCACCTTTGATCATTCCTAATGTGTATCCACTAATTGGACTTCTTCTCCTTTGATGGGAGATGCCCCTCATCGTCTTGTACCGTCATGTCAAAGGGCCCAAACATTCTTGGGTAAGTGAGAATCACAGAGAGAGTCTATACTTTAAAAGATCCCCCCAGTGAGCACCAGGAGGGGGAAGCTCCTCCCTCCTCTTACACCTCGAGTTGAGCCCCTCCTTGTTAGGACAGAACTTTCATTCTCATAGGGGTTCAAGGTCTAGGGATATTCTTATGAGCTTTGGTAGGATATCATGCGAAGTGCGTGGATTTGCAAGTATCTTCTGGTAGTGAGTAGACTCTGTCTTGTACAATGAACTTACTTCATTATGAGATGTTAGCTATTATATCCGCAAAAGGCTTGAAGCTGCCAGGAAGACGTGTACTTGGATGGTTTGCCAGATATGCTTAAGTGGAATGTTAGTTATCTTGTCACAGTTAAGTTTCTCCATCGGGACATCCCTGGCTGCAAGAAACTTGCATGTAGGTTACATTTCATCATGGAATGAACTGGTGCTCTTTTATAATGCATAATCATTCACTTGGCAAGTCAACTACTTCTTACAAACGGTCACTAATCTATTTCTCTTCCAGGATTTGGGAATGATAATGAAATAATCAATGGTGGGTATAGACTCGTTGGGCTGACAGGGACAGTAGGAGACACGGCCTATAACGTGCACGCGGCGGATTTGTGCGGAGACTGTGCAACTGGAGGATGAAGATACCAATCAGATATGGATGGCTCCTGAGAGTATTGATGGGGCTCTAACGTGTGATTTGATGAAAGTAAGCAAGGTTGAGTTCAAAACCGGTAGAGACTGGTTAAACACTAGTGCCGCAATATGTATTAGGAATCCTGGCAACCTGTATTACTAGGTTGTTGTAGCA
>CASHTH010000956.1:0-22383 GCA_030341885.1 Geodia barretti | reverse complement strand
AACAAAAACTACATAAAACAGTGTTTTGGGTGACTTAGTAAGACACTGGTGCTCATCCCTGGGCAGTTTTGAAAGCACATGTTTAATGTTTAGAGTTCTGTAAAGCACAAAGTTGGAATAGGGGAGGCCATTGTCTGTCGGAGCCCGTGATGGAGAGTGCTGAATGTTATGATATGTTAGCTACGTTCAGATCGGTGCAGGTTATAGAATCCGTAAGAAGACTGTCTGATATGGTGGTGTCGGCCGTCGTACTTCCATCTTGGGTCTCGGAGTCCGGTGCGCTTTCCTGTTCTAGGTGATAAAGATGATGGCTAGCTTCTAATATTACAGATTGCTGATTCGCTCTTGCCGTAGACACAGAGTGTTTCTGTGCATTGTGGGTTAATCCCCTCAGGGAAAAAAGAGTTGCCACTGGGGGTGGAGTTGGACTGTTGTGGTCACGGTTTTGGTGGGGTGGGTTCTGCCCCGTGGGGTCCTGTGTGTGGGGTGTGTCCGGTTTCTAGCCGTCGTGCGGTAGCCGCTTACCTGTTTGCAGAGGCGTTTGTGTGGGTATTTTCCGACACTATGCTGTTTGAATACTGTGGTGTTCTTGTTTCCGGTGTGTGCGTTTCCATTATCCATATGCTGTTGGCTTGCCAGGGAAGTCTTTTCCCAGATGTCTTGGGACGGGGGCACAGCTTGTTTGGAAGTGGTGGGGGTTTTGTTGGTGGTTGCTGCCAGTTCAAGGGTGTGTAGAGTGGAGGGTGTAGTGTGAGAGATGTCGTGTCGTAGGCAGCAAAGAGGAAGATGAGGCAGTTTGAGATGATCTCATTATCACTCATTCCCTTGCCTTCTCCTGTACCTTCACTGGCAGCGACCAACAAGTCTATAACACTGTTCTCCTGTAGCTGAGAAAGAGTAAAAAGCAAACAGGGGTGTCTATAATCAAGGCTTGTGACAATGTAGCATTTCAGTGACAATCATCATTAGCTCGCTTTATAGACTTTGAAATTCTAACCCTATAAGCAAGACAATCAACGACACACACAGGAAAACACTTTTTCTGCTGCACTCGATGGGACTCTAACCTTCGACCTGAAGGCTAGTGCGCTATTCAATGTTCGAAGTTAGAGTTTAAGAGCTTTTTGGCCTGACCAACCTTTTGTTCCCTTGCTTTGGTTCTTCGCTCAGATATGCAGTTGGTGATGACTCCCTTTAACCTGCGAAATGCTGGAATGCAGCGCCCAGCACCCAGCCAGTAGTAGAACTTGACAAACCACTGGAATTGATCTAGCCACCGGACAGCAAACAAGAGTGACAAGTTTTTACAACATGAGTATGTTATGTCAAGACAAGTAATTATGATAATAGATGTACAAATACTCATGCCTATGTGATTGGAAAGTCTCAGTCCAAGGTGAAATGCTAAAGTCCTGGCTAGCCAGGCTAGGGGCAAACTTTTAGCAATAATAAACTGTGCTTGTATGTTACATAGACTGTGTAAAATTTGGGGTGTGGCTAAAGTTCAGATTTGTGAGGTTTGTTTTTTGTTGCAGCAGCAGAGTAAAGAAATAGACAGTGACTTACGTCCAATAAAGAGATCCACGGGGACATAGAACATGGGAGAAAGAGGGTGTGTTCCATGCGATATCTTTCCTCCCAGCTCCATCCATGACTTAAACTCGCCAGCTTCGCCTTTCTGTAGCCACACTTCCTGCCCCAAGACTGCCAGTATGGAGGCCTCCAAAATACAGTCTTTGTAGAGCCTGTGATACACATGGGCCCTTTTACTTTACAGGTGCAGTAGCTATGGAACTGACAGATTGTTTCTTGTCTTCCAATTGCTATGTAGCTATAATCATTGGTTCTTAGTTAGAAATATATCTGAACTGTACTGTGTGCATGTGTCAACCACAAGGTGCAAAGGTACAGCAAACAAGGAGCTGCTCAAAGAGCTGCCCTAGGTGGGATGTAGTGTGAGAACTGACTTCAGCACATCAATGTCCAAGTCTATAGAGCTCTGTTCCAGCATCTTGTCAAACATCACAGAGCAACTCTTTTCCAGATGCTGGGACATCTAGAGCATCAGAAAATAGAATATTATGTACGTGGTACGTTTGGCCTACCATGTTAGTTTTGTCTAGATCAAAGTATAATATACAATAGAAGGGACACTATGGGGCCAACGGTATTTGTCACTTTGTAACGAGGTCGTCCCTATCTCCGAGGTCAAATAATACACTAACAAGTGTCCTTTGTAGAGAGGTCTACCTATCTCGGAAGTCAAATAATACACTAAGTATTAAACAAGTGACCTTTGTAGAAAGGTCTCCCTATCCTGGAAGGTCCCTTATCGGTGAATATTAGAGCATTGGCTCACACAATTTCTACATCCTCACTCCATTTTGAGCTTGTTCATTAGTAGATGGCCTACCATGGAGAGTTTTGTCTTGCTAAAAGCAGGCACTGTGATGTGTCGTAGACTCCTCCACCTCCCTCTCCCACTGGACTCAAATATTCCGGGAGGCAGTCCAGTAGCCTGGGTGTTTGCCAGTGACATCACCTAATAATACAGAGAGTGTATAGTGAGGTAGCTTGCTAACACGACATATCAACACATATGAGTATATACCTAACTTGCCGACTTTTACCTCTGAAGTTCAGAACCGCGAGTGGACACACAGCTTGTACAGTTGCCTTGTGCAATATTGCATATAATGGCTAATATACTGTTTTTGTGGACAAACCCTTCAGCACCTTATCAGATGTCAATAGATATTCTATAATTATAGGGATGGGGCGGGTGAAATCTCACATAATCCGCGTAAAAAACGCCTCAAAACTTGGCGAGAATGACTCACCATGGCTTCAAATCACTAGCAATAGTCTAGAGGCCAATATCTAGCTATAAATATGCCCCAAAACTTCCTACTTGCCCTCAGTTGCCTACGAGAGAATTCGCAGAGTGACTGAAAATGCAGTGTTGTCATAATCCATTAAAAATAGTGGAAACAAGTAGAAAAAGCATTTCTTCAGAATGAAGGGGGATAGCTATAGGGAACACTTGAAGCACCCCTTCATGACCCCTTGTTTCTCCCTTTTTGGTGCTTCAAGTTTTCCCTATAGCTATCCCCCTTCATTTTTTATTTTTTCCACTTGTAAAATTAGAAGACGTAATGATCACATGAAGGAATACACAAATCCTATTAGTCTCGCCTAGTTTTAGACTTCCGTTACCATGAATGACTCCTAATAGTGAACTGTTAGCTACATAATCACTAATGTTGTAGTGGAAACTTGGTTTTCAGGGTATTCCACATTGCTATGATTTGCATGGCATTCAACATGCTTCTAAAGTCCGAAATGCTGCAATGGTCTAGTATAATTATACATCCACATGGTGCATACACATCTATCCGGAAACTGTCTGAAGCAAGTGATGAAAACTTCCTGGATGAAGACAGGATCAGTAGTGGACACTGAAGGCCATGTACCACAGAAGTAACTGTAAACGAAAATAATGAGAGAGAATGGTGAAACGCAGCGTCTAGCTGAAATAATGACAGGATGTTGGCTATACAAAAGGCAATGAGAATTCCAATAAAGATCAACTGTCCAGAGTTGTAGTATATAGTTCTCAGTCTTACAACACATGGTGGTTTAATAATGTGGCTGTGTAAACTGGGACTATGTAGTGAATTCTTCTTGTACTTGCTAATCAGCTGAGAATTTTTCAAATGTGTATAGCTATAGCTACTCACGGTCTTACCCCCCACACACATCTCCATAGGTTTGGTTCCACTCTGCTATGACATCCATCCCATCTTTCTGCAGCGACATAAAACCTACAGTCATACATGCTACACCCAAGGAAAGACACAATTATTCTTAGGCAAGGGTAGAGGGGATAGACAAGTGATGTATAATTATGATAGTGCTGCATGGTCAGATCAAAGGTACACGACCTTTTAAGTTTGTTCTTGCAGTCTCATGCTCTCACAAAGGAATTTCAAAGGCCTACATATGGCAATAGTTTAGGCTCAGAAAAGGAAAGTAAAATAAAATTCATGGAAATTTAGTGACATTCATGGTCAGGTGAAATCTATGATGCATAACTAATAGTTGTTCCATAATGCACAGCAAACACAGCACTGCAGCTATACTGCCCCATGTGAGCGCATAGGTTAGCTATACATCAACAGTGTAAACTCTGCCCACAGGTTTGTGGAAAAGCAGCAGGCTTAGATCCACTCTCAGTGTTCATAGGCTAAGATTGGAACCCACTGATATCTGCTCTGCAGACTGCGATAATAATATTTAGACACTACCAGTGGAGTAGCTGTTGATGGACAGCTGTCATGTCATGGATGGATACACTACAATGGTGAGAGCTATTCACTCACTCTGGTGATGAGTGTGACCAGATTCCCCAGGAATGGGGCTGGTGGAGGTCCTGGAATACCCATCCTCTTGAAGACTTGGAATGGTTCATATCCCCACCTACAGTATTAGCATTAGAGTCTAGTAATAGCTTTTTGTCTCAGATAAAGTTGCCTGCGCGGTATATAAACTGCACGCATTCATTACTCAACGTAGCTACGCACATAGCTAGCTACGCCACAAACCAAATGGCTCAGCCTGGCTCAGCCACATAACTCACTTGTAGTAAGTGTATAGGAGGAGTAGTAGCAATATTACTAGCCACAAATAATATGCCATACGGAGAACCTTCACCGATAAGTTATGACTAAACAGTAGCTATTTCGCTGAGGTCTGTCAGGATCGGCCGATTACTGCGTTCCTACTTTAAAACATTCGCGCATGCGTAGTAATAGTACTTTCCGAGTTCGAGCTGAAGAGCAAGTCCCTCCGCTTGTGCGCCGAGGTTTGATATTCAAAACGGTCCCCGTTATTATTGCGCGTCTCTAGCTAAATGCCGTTTTGTGATGGGAGCTAATAATGATAGTCGATCTTTCCCGGTTTTTGAAGGTCATGGTATCAGGCTAGCGCCAGACGATCATGGTATTGCCTCACGGTATAATAATATTCATTAGTTCTACGTATGCGCCTCGATACCGCCATGCATGCGCATGAGCGCAATTCAGTCATTATGAATTAGCTATGAAGCATGGAAATTATAGTCATAAGTTAGGAAATCATTGTCTCCCCATTACCCTCTTCCTGTTGGCCATTCTGTAGCTTCTGTATCATTGAGAGCATGTTCTGCTGGGCCTGTGCAAGGTCATCAAGACGGCTCCCCATCATCTGGAGTCTGTTAGCGAGGAGAAGGTGGATGTTTGCCTCTTCGGCCTTTTCAATTTCGGTGCTTGTTTCTGAGCTGTCGTCGTCGTCTTCTCCTTTCAGTAGATGCCAAAAGATTCTCCACGGTTTTCGAATAGATGATCGTTTTTTGTTTGGAAAGGAGGTGTAACTCTGCCAATCGTACTTCTGGAGGATTCTCTTTGGCATGCTGTAGTTGAGACGTGTAAAAATGCTCACTTCGAGGGTGCGTTTCTCAGCAATGGCATTCCTCTGGATCTGCTCGATGTCACCAACAGCTAGTCCAATCAGCAAGTTCATGATGACAATCGACATGAGAATTGCAATCAAGGTGATGAATACGAAGGTTAGTTTTTCGTACTCCAAATTCCCCTCCTTGTCTTCAAGAATGGGAAGAGTGTAGTCAATTTCCCCCAGCATGTGTCCAAAGTTGGTGAAGAAGGAGAAACCAACGGTGGAAAAGATGGGAATGTTTCCTAGAAGAACATACAGTGAGAGGCTGAAGGCAGCAATGAGAAGGAAACAGATTGTTAGAACCAGGAAAACGGAGCGAGTGATGGTCATGAACATGGTCACATAGACTCCAAACACATCGAAAGGCTGTAGTTTGATGAATAGACCGAACCAGCAAAAGAACGAAGCAAGGGAGCCAATTTCCCACACGGCAGAATGAAGTCCATGCACAGGGAGAAGATAGATGATGGTGAACAAGATGGCGAGAGAATCTGCCCACACGAATGCATTGCGAATAAGATTGAGGGCATTCAAACCAAGACTGAAAGTGAACAGGACCCAGTTGACACTATTCAGTAAGGCAAAGAGGATGGTTAGGAATCGCACGACATTTGAGGTGAAACTAATCTGTATTTCACCATCTTCACCACCCGCTCCAGACCCTGAGGTGTTCAAACCAGCCTGCGTTTCTCCATTGACACGAACCTGGGTTGGGTTGGGTGTGATGATGATGAAGGTTGACAAGAGAATGACTTGGAGAGCAAAGAGGAGGCTGTATATGAGGTACACGGACCTCCCGTAATCTCGCCACTTCAACTTTATGTATGCTTTCACTATTGGGTGTGTCAGGAGCGATACTCGATTGTAGTGGATCATCTCGCGAAGCACCTGAAGAACATTTCCACACTTTGGCTTTGGGACTTCTGCAATGACCGACTCGATCTTGTATTTGATGGCTGGGTGGTCAAACAGCTTTGTCAGGACTGATTCATCTTCGGGTGTTTCGTCTCCATGATCTTGTTCAGGAGACGCGCTATCCAGCTTGAGGTATTTGAAGTTGTACTTGATCCAGAAGCTAGGGTCTTGCTTGTCAAGCTTTGATTGCATGCGACAACGGTCAAGGGCAATCTTTGCAACTTCGGGAAGGCGTTGTATGAGCCCCATCATTGGGTGTGGCCTATGGGGGGAGGCGCAATCGAGAACTTCCTGCCACCTGTTGTTTGAGATGGCAGCCAGGGCAAGCTTAGAGTCGGGTATCTCGAGTGTGAGATCAAAGAAACTGACTCCTTCATGGTTGTGCGTGATTGCTACCCCAAGATCGAGGACGTTGCTTATGGTAGCTGCGCTGCCACTCTTTACAGCCAGGTGGAGGGCATTGCTTCCCTTGTTGTCAGTCCAGTCCTTCTGGAAGGGGAATGCCACATGGACCAACTTTGCACACTGGACATGGCCGTTCAAACAGGCAAACATGAAGGGAGTGACCCCTGCGTGACACCGGTGGGACATGGCACCGTGACTGAGCAGTAGCTCAACGCACTGAGTGTGCCCATTCACTGCTGCCCTGTGGAGCGGTGTGCCTCCGTTATCGTTTGTCTTGTTGAGGAGTGTCTGGCTGGAGGGGAAGTCGAGGAGTAATGCAAGTGCCCTGTGGTCACCGCTGGCAGCCGCGAGATGGAGGAAGTTATTGCCGTCGGAATCGATGCAGTTGCTGAGCTGAAGACGTATGGCGGACACCAACGGGGAAACTAGCTCACTGTAGCCGTGGGAAAGGGCCACATGCAGAGGATTACGGCTCTTGAGGTCACAGTCGACTACTAACTGTGCTGCTATCGGGAGCTCAAGGAGACACCCAACAATTGCTTTTCGTCGCCGGTCGATTGCAACATGCAAGGCATTGTTACCCTGACAGTCCTTGATGAGAGGGTCTGCCCCATACTTGATAAGTGTGCTCACTGCGCATAGGCTTCCGATGAATATTGCATAGGTGAGAGGGGTACGTCCCTGATTGTCAATGGCATTGAGCTCAACCCCTTTGTTGATGAGATATGAAAGGACACCAATGCAGTTGCAGCCCACTTGCACTTCTGTGGAGAGGGGTTTGACCAAACTGGTCGTGCGTCTGCAGTATTCCTTCCCTCCATGTTCTACCATGACTCTAACCATATCCAGCTTACCCTGTGAGCAGGCTAGATGGATCGGTGGCGGTTGGTCGGCCTTGATGTGAGTTGGGACCGCACCGTGCTTGAGGAGGACCTCCACCACAGAATAATGTCCCCCGTCCACAGCTGCATGTAGTGGAGTGGAGTTTTCCTCATCGAGGAAGCTAAGGACTACATCGGGTGGATAACCGTGCCCCATGCACTTGCACATCATTGAATCCAGTGCTCTCGCTGAGCCCACTCTCGCCGCCAGGTGGATGGGCGTGAGGTTATCCGCATCAGTGGCGCAAAGTCGGAAGCTGACCTTCTCCTTGAAGATTTTGTTGAGGCAGATGGAATTGTGGAGCAGTTCAAGTGCCCCCAAGTTGTCCGTTTCAGCTATGACGTGAAGCGGCGTCCGTTTGCGGTAGCCAGGGATGACCAGCTCGATCGAAGGATACTGTAGGAAGGCGGCTATCAAGTCCTTGTCCTGCGAGCGAAAGAGGATATGAAGAGGGGCATCCTGGTTTTTGTTGAGTATTGTATCATCTGCCTTGGACTCGAGCAGGATACAGACAGCTTCGCTCTGGTTGTTGAGGACGGCGACGTGGAGAGCAGTGTTCCCCTCCCCATCCGTTGCGTTCATGTGTATCCCGCTGTCGATGAGATACCGCATCACTTCCGTCTGGCCCGTTTCGGCTGCAGCGTGCAACATCGTGCGCCGGTTTTCGTCCACTTCTTTCAGAGTCAAGCCATAATTCTCGATTGTAGCTTTCAGCTCTTCCAGCTTTCCCTCCCTGGCGAGTTCATGTGGCGGAGTCACCTCTCGATTAGTGAAAAATTTGCATTTTGAGCAGTTCCAAGCTGTTTTGTTTTGATCGTTTCTTTCTGCGTTTACTGTCGCTCAAGGTGGCGGCGGCTGGTGGAGTTTCGTTGCTTATCATTTCTTCGCTCATTGGAGCACTGACCGATTTCTTCAGCTGTCTCTTGGAAGATGCCATGGTTTATCTTGCGAAAGAGCTTCAGAATGAGTTGTGTGCGGGAAGGGTGGGGCTGGGTGGAAGGGGCGGATCTACTCGCGCATAAAAGGCAGTCCTGATGTGATAGTCACGGGATATCGCTGTCCATAGCCCAACGATGCAAAAAGGATCGGCAGTAAAACTAGTTAGTAAACCATTGTCACATACCAAACACCTTTACAGTTGAACAAAAAGTGACTTCTTAGCAACAGAATGCAATCAAAGAAGATCCGATTTTTTTGCCCAGACCACCTTTTGTACTCGTGATAGCTAGATGTGGGGGCAGGCTAACTATGCCTTCAGAAGGTAATGACATGATAGCAACATATGTAATAGCTATTATGTTCACTTATGTTGCAGAATTATAGGATGCAGAATTTACTTCATTGGGTGAGTATAATGCTGTGAATCTGCACTACTGAGCAAGTTCAATCTGAGCAGCAGTTTTAGGGTCAGAGACGGGATAAACACGTTCTTGTGCAACAATGAGACCCTCTATCCTCCGCTTCTTGACCAGCTTGTACTGCTGATGAACAAACTCCGTTATATCCTCAATTTTTACAATCCATTCTTCACTGTATCTTCTGAGAACCTAAAAATTGAACTTCAGTTAATCAAAATGTGTCTCAAATTATCTACTAGCATAAAATTCTGGAGGCTATCATTTTATGCGGGCGCATGCTCCGTAGCATCAAGCTTGGACATCTCCGTAATTTCTACAGTGACATACTATAGCGGCGTATCACTAAGTACGGTAGTACTTAGTATAAGGGATGGGCATGGTACCCAGCATCATAGCTACGACAGTGAGTTTTGTTCATCATCTTCTTCTTGTTCTTGTTCAGATTGAACTTGTTGTTTACTGTAAACAACAACAATAGCCCAAGGCAATACATTATAATGGGATCACATGTGTCAGTATAACTCACAAACGGTAAGAGCTATGTGAACGAAACTCTGTAGACATAATGTATTCAATCACCAACATCAAAATCACAACAATACATGTTTGTAAACAACAACAAATACCATCAGGAAATTTTCTTTAAATTTACTTCTTCACTTCTCAAACTTTCTAACATAGATATGAAACTTGGTGTGTATGCCTATTATATCATTTCCGTGACGATTACACGTTTCCATGACGACCACATAAAGCCTCAGGCCATTTTCTTAAAAACTACTTCTTCACTCCTCAGCACGCATGGAGGTGAAACTTGGTACTACGTCGTTTCCATGACAACTACATGTTTTTATGATGACTATAATATACATAATTATTGTTCAAATAGCTTCAGGGACTTCTCCTCAAACTTGCTAATGGCAGCACACATGGAGATGAAACTTGGTACGCATTGCCTATCACATCAATTCCATGACGACAACAGCCATTTTTCTCTATACTTAATTTTATAGGCCCTTTCACAGAGATAATGTAGTAGTATATAAAAAATGAATGGAGACAAGTAAATTAAAAATCCAGCGAATTTAAAGAGGCATAATTATAGGGATGGTACAAAAAGAAAGGGAGACAAGATAGGGATGGGATACATGAAGCATGATTAATGAACAGATTTGAGCATGCTGAAACCCCGACCCAATCACGCAATCCCTATATTGTTGCCTAGGTGAAGTACTAAACATTCACAATTGCACAATAGTCAGGACTTACAGTTTGAAAAAAGTCATGCTACCAAATGGAGTTTACATGATGGGGTCGGGGTGTCAGCGTGCTCAAATCTGTTCATTAACCATGCTTCATGTATCCCATCCCTATCTTGTCTCCCTTTATTTTTATACCATCCCCATATGCTAATTCGCAGGATTTTTTTAATAGTCTCCTACAATACGCATGCGCACGCAAGACCGCGGCCACACCTGTTTTCGGAGGCCTAGTTGAATGGCTCTCCTCCGTAGTTTGTCTCCGCTAGGGTCGTGGTCAGGGTCCCACTGCAGTCTTACTAGAGTTGGCTGCTTCGTCGCTGCCGCTTTCTTAGAGTCCCTGGTGAATGCCAGCGACAGTATGTGGTCGAAGCCAGCCCTTGTGATTCTTACTGCCAGCACACGGTCCTGGTTCGGTTTGGTAGCCCATCGACTACGGTACATCATCCACATAAAGTTTGGTTTAATCCACGACATGCGAGTGAAGGAGAAATGGTCACCTCCAAATCTATACAAACCAAACAACGTCACAGTTTCTTAGTAAGTATCTAGTTGGGAGCAACACAGCATAAACATACTTTTGGTATCGAACAGCATAGTCCGCTATTTCGTTACAGAATGCCTGGTAGACGACAATGCTGTCTTCGTCGTGCTGCGCCAGAATGCGGTTCCCGTACTGCGGCCAAATCCTCAAGTGCTGCTCCAAATACGACTGAACTCTCCACTCCTTTTCTTCTGTCTGGTCGGGAACGTTAGCGCAGGCCATACTCAGGAGTCTAATGACGGGCCATGCATAGTCGCCAGTATATACCGGACGACTTCCCTATAACAAAAACACGATTGCACAAGCAACAGAAATAATTCTATAACCACACCCTAGGAATGTTCTGATATCCGCTTCCTGACAGTGCGGAAGTATCCGTAAGTATCCGGAAGTATACAGTATTCGACCCGTTCTTGCGAGAGGCAGTAAGAGACTGCATTGATATTCTTCACAGAGGGGAGATAATTCCCGCAGAACTCTTTCTCTCACAACCATCTAGCTAACCTGTTCAAGGCATATTGAAAAAGCTCTAAAGTGGGTAGATTCTCGGCGTTTGCATCCTTCTAAGGAAGTTAACTTTTCTAGTGAAGCTTCTCCAATCTACCAGCGACAACCTCAGCTCTCGTGTTTTCCGTACACTTGCCTCTGAGGATGTCAGTAAGATCAGTCTGGTCGAGCAATGTCAGCTACTTGAAAGTGAGTTTGGTACATCATTCGCGGCACAATGCCTTTGACCCTGGAAATGCTCAATTAGTACTGCAAGAAGCAAAAGAAGCTCTGATCTCAAGGGACTGGGAAATTGTGCTAGAGATGGCCAAGTGTCACCAGTCGACTAAGCACATTGCGGACCCTCGAATTGCCTCCTCATGGTGCAAGCTATGGGACATCGCCCTAGATCACGGAGTTCGTGGAACTCGTTTAACTCAACATCTACTGAGTGTAATGTGCAGACCAGTGTTTGGAAAGCGAAAATGTCCCATCTGCAACAACATCATCCACCAGAGCACTTCGTACTTCGAGCACGTGAGCTCAGACGACTGCAACAGTGACATATCCATTGAAGGAGGTTTTCACGAAAACATCCTCACGATTGCCACTACCCTCTCCAATTCTCTCTAATCTCTTCTCATGTTCACGTCATTTATATATGCTTATATTTTTCTGTATGCATAATCGTTGTATCCCTCTTGGGCTCATAACATGAACTTTGGAACTTTGGAATTGATGGGTTGGGCCAAGTTACTCGTGGCTTCCACGCTAGTAGCTCGCGGACAGCCTGATACGGGCTATATAGCTACAGTTTAATTTTTGAATGCTAAATACGTGGTATGAGCGACGTGAAGTGAGATGTACAGACGTAACCCTTGCTGCGCATGCGCGCGGATGATTCTCACGTTGCGCATGTGCTAACATTGGTAGAACATCATGGACATGTCTGCAAGAAATACACACCTATTATTAAAAAGAACGGTTGTTGCCTCAATAATGCATCCCTAGGCTAAGGTGTTGCTGTAAATTTGACAATAATCAACACGTCCTCCTTTGGGCGCCATAGGTGTCTCCTTAAATAAGCAGAAATTGATGTAGTAGTGGCTGCAGGAGACCGTGGGTTCCACTAGACATTTCTATGGCATACTTTACATACGGCGAGAATAGCATAATAAATTATACCGCCCTCCTTATTATCTACTTCCGCATGCATTCTCAGCGCGAACGTATATACTTTAGCAGGGGTTCATAGTTGCTAAGTAACTCTTGAGTTGGAAGTAGGGGTCAGTTGGTGTTGCTTGGTTGGTTGGGGTAGTGGAGGAATGCATGAAGTGCACGTATGTATTTCTTATACACCACCAAGGAGCAGTAATGTAAAGTAAGACGAGCCAAGCACAATCAATACTGGCCAATTTAGAGATAATTATCGTAGATATATAAATGGTGCTCAGACAAGTGAAGTTAACCAAGTTTACTACAAAGAATGTGTTAATTTGTTGCTCATGAGTTTGATAGTAAAGGTAATGCCTGGAATCAATATCAATTCAGACACTTGGTGGACTCTTGAGGACGGCTTACTAATGCAAAACAGATCCAAGACTCCTTAGCTGCAGAAATGAACATTGCACAGTGAGCTTAGTAATTGGGAACCCCTTGATGCAGCACACTTCAAATTGAGCTCTTGTGATCCAGTGGTAAAGAAATCACGTGGACTGGAAGTGTGTTCCCGGGTTCAGCCATACATGTTCGGCAGGTTGGAACCTCAACTGAGACCATTCATTCTGGAGGTGACACTCCGACTATAGGGTGATAAATTATTCCCACGCATCCTCAGAAGTGGTCGGTCGGCATGGATGTGTCAGTTGGAGCTTTGATGTTCCTTTCATCAGCACTTCAAAAAAGCAACAAAGTCCGGATTGAGTGAGACATGTCATAAATGTCTCAGCAGGATGAAAGGCAGGCACAGAGGCTGTGCGTTGGTCTGTAAAACGGCAGAAAGAAAGACCGCCACAGCGCGCGTGCGCGGTATGAGTGTCGATTTTGGGCAGAATTACGCATGCGAGTTGCCGATCTGGCGCAGAAGCGACTAAAAGAGATAATTATAGTGCACAGCCCACGTCAGTGTGTGACGTCATTATCAGTCATGCGCGCGCTAATAAAACCTGAAATTGTTATAATGCGCGTGTGTGGGGATATACGTAACGGGCCGTTATCTAAAAGCCCCTGGTTTCCAACTTATTTCTACTGATTTCCACCCGATTTTCCAGTGATTTCTAGTTGATTTCTCGGTCTCTCGAGGGTTCTATAACTGTACACTCCCAAAAAATGAGTTCCCTTTACTGTCAGGAACAGTAGTGATGCCCATAATACTGTCGCCGGCGGCCGGCCTGAGCGAGTGCGCGCGCCGCAGCAGGGTCGGCCTTGTAGTTTATAGTGAACGGAATAAAGCGGCGCGCACGATTTCCTTTTCACTGATTTCCCTTGATTTCCAACTGAATTTCTGATAAGCGTACGAGATTTCCACCCGTTTCGGACCCCTCGTGTGGCGGTGGTTGCAGCAAGAAGTGAACGCCCTTATTGAGGCCGGTCGAAGGCCGAGTGATCAGTTACCGTCGTAGTGGATTGTGTGCTGCCTTTCTGTGCTAACCGAACGCGTTTGTTTAGAGCAGTTTTAGGGTCTGGTGCCGTGGAGGAATTCGAAGAGATTCCACAGGAGAAGGCGGTAAATTTTGGGAGGAGGGCGTAGGCTTTGCTTATTATATTAAACTATGACTCTCTATCTTTGTCCTTTAGGTGTTGTTTTTTGTACTCTGCTTATAGTTCTGCTTCGGATAGACGAAGAAATGACCCGGCAAAGACATGTGTGGTACATGATCCTGCTAGTAGGGCTGTGCATAAACAGAGTCCCATGCATTGCCATTGAGGTGGGGGTTTGCATGTTCTATCAGTTTATGTCTAGCTTATTTCATAGTCTTACAAACGCGTCCGAAAATTGATGGTGGTCGATAATTGATCGTTGACTCTAGTATGCAACTTTTTGGTAGCCTCTTGTGTCCAACTGATGAGTTGATACTTGAGTTCATTGTAGTGTCAGTTTGACTTTGAGCGTCAATGTAGGGTGTGTTTGGAATTTATGTAGGTGTGTCTTCTATAGTACTATATACTGTATATGGAAAAAGAAGTGCAACAACAACCGGGAGCGACCACTTCACAATTTTACTCCCCAACGGGAGGCCGCTCCCTGTACACGAATAGTCTCCTCCCAATCGCGCAATATGGGGAAGCGAATGGAAGCTCCCCGCGCCCGGGGGGCTGGGAGCGCGCGCGGAACGTGTGTTCACCTGTACGTACGTACGTACGCACGCACGTTCGCACGCACGTAGTGATGGCGCGTCGCAAGCCTCATCTCTCCATGTACGGCCGGGAGAGGATCAAACACATGCTCGACGGCGGAGCTACTACAAGGGAGGTGGTAGAAAATCGAGAAAAAGAGAATATCTCCGTTTGCCGCCAAACGGTGTGGCGATTACAGCACCACGTCAATACCTACGATACAATAGACAAGTTGCCAAAATCAGGCCGTCCAACAAAGCTTACTCCTGCTGTACTGCAACAAATCGACAACACCATGGAGCAAGACGACGAAACAACGGCGAGAGAGTTACAATCCGTCTCCGCGAAGACAGCCCTAAATGGACGACGCCTGTTGGGCTGGACAAGACGCGGGACGGCGTACTGCCAAATGATACGGGAGCCGAACCGCGTTAAAAGACGGGAGTGGGCACGTGTCAACTTGGGCAGTTCATTCGGAGACGTGATATGGACGGATGAGACCTCAGTACAATTGGAATCGCATCGCCGCTTTCATTGCTATAAGAAGGGCCAAAAACCCCGGTATAAACCCCGTCCAAAACACCCCGTCAAAGTACACGTTTGGGCTGGAATAAGTCGGAGGGGGGCAACTGGTGTTTGTATATTTGAAGGGATCATGACGGCTTCCGTTTACATAAAGATTCTTGAGGAGTTCCTTGTTCCTTTTATCCGGGATGTTTACCCATCGGGTCATGAATTCATGCAAGATAACGACCCAAAACACACTTCTCGCCAAGCAAAGGAGTTTTTTTCTCAGCATTCAATTAACTGGTGGCGAACCCCTCCTGAGAGCCCTGATGCAAATCCAATAGAGAATTTATGGCATGAGCTAAAGGTATGTATGTATTACCTAAGCAGGTGTTATACAGTGTCAAATCACACAAGCAAGAATACATTAATGGTTGTACACTTCATATCACAGGAATACATTCGGAGGGTTACCAAGCCCAAGAGGAAGGAGGAGCTGGTTAGTGGAATTCTACGTTTCTGGTCCACTGTGACACCGTCCAAGTGCCAGAAGTATATTTCACACTTAGATAAGGTTATCCCTGAAATGATAAGAGTGAATGGAGAAGCAACGGGGTTTTAACATCTTACAAGTATAACATTTCCACCCCAGTCTACCATTTTTGTTAAGTGTGGCTATTATTGGATGTACACCTACGTATATAGCTGTATCTATAGTGAGTGTTGTCATGTTGTTGGATGTCCACATTGTCTCGCATTCTACTATATATAGCGACTGTTGTGTTATTGGACGTCCACTCTACTGTATGCTCATTGTTTATTGTTGTTGGATGCCCATACTCTTGTGTAGTGGATTTCCACATTGTCTCTCACTGGTATATGTAGTGTTGTATTAAACAACAAATGTATACTGATGGAAATGTAGATGGTGATCATAAGATATAAATGGTGATACACACATATATACACAAGACTGATGTACAAAAAGAGAAAATTGTGAATGCCAAGAGAGATTGAGAAAGATTGTGGATGCCCACTAAATATGTATGTATGTACGTACATATGACAAAAATGCAGATGCCGGCTAAAGTATCAAATTGTGGATGACCACTAAATATGTACGTATGTACGTACATATAACAAAAATGCAGATGCCTGCCAGAATATGTAATCAAATAGTTTGACAAAAATTGTGGATGCCCACTAAACAGGTGTATGTACGTGAGACAAAAACTGCAGATGTCCACACATGTGTGAAAGGATTTCTGCGTCGAAAAATTTTGGATGTCCATTAAACGACCGCCCCATTTCTTGCACGCTGCACACGTCTCATTGCCCTACGGGATTTTACATACTCTGCAACTGAAACTGGGATATACGGATATCCATCCATTTTAAGATAAACCCCACAAGATGGACACTGCCTCGATCGTAGAACGAACAAACAGTGCTTGTGTATGTCGGCATCACAGCATGCCATTCTTTCCACTGCATGCTCACTGTACGACATATCATGTTTGCATCTGCAGCAGGGAAGTGGTATCCATCCATCGCCACATCCTGGACAGGTGCTCACGATCTTCATGCACATGACGTGTATGCGGGCTCCGCAACAGTTGGTAGTGTTGACACTGTCGAGGTCAACTATAACATCTTTGCAGAGTACACATCGGTCACATGCAGCTATCGTCAGCTTCACCACCCTCTTCATCAATCTGTACCTGTCTCGTACACTTTCTTGATGTCGGAAGCCATTGTCAATTTGAGTGGGTGCACACAAAGCTCATTCGCAATGTGCCTAATGAAAACTTCATCTCCAAGGTTGTCTGCTGTCGTTAACGCGGGAATCAGATCATAGAAATTCTGAGGAAGAGACCAATCATCCCTGTTTCTCCGGAAATTCAGGATAACCTTTAACCCGTAACGTGACAAAGACCCTCTAATGGGGTGAATTTGTAACACTTTTGCGTTTCCGGCACAGTCAAATGCTAGTATCCCTTTTAGTAGGCACGTCTCTATTTCATCTACAACATCCCGTCCGACTTTCAGAAGAACCTGAAAAAACACAATACGTAATAGATAATGTGCGTTTAGAATTCTATACGTGATTTAAGGGAACTAACTCAAGACCACAACCTGAGTTCCCATAAGTCATGTGTATAGAACGATAGGATGGACATTATGTGTTTATTGTGACTTTGTAGCAGTCGCCGACCTCCTGCAAGAGATAGTCAAGACATAGCATACTACCCATGCGCATGTGTGCACTTGCTAGCTTTGAGCAAGTTCTCGGTTCTCGAGGCTACCGCAATCGAACAGGTTGTGATGGTGGCTCTTTCTCCCTCAGAGAAACTCGTTTCATAGCCGTTTTACCGGTCAGTGTGCCGCAGCCGTGGTCTCGCTTGCCACAGGGAGCAAGAGTGTAGAAGAGTAGCTAAATGAAGGGGTGTGGTCACCTCAGCCATCCCTTGGCTCTACAGCCTCTACAGCATAGTTTTGCTCTACACTATGTGTACGATGCTGATGCTTGGCAGCACTGCCATCTTGCGGGACTGGCAGAGTGAAAGAGAATCTAGTCACAAGTGTTCCCTGTGGGATATAATAGAATCTCGCTGAGTTTGTGTCTTAGAGATATGTCATATATACCTGATCAGAGGGTGTGGAATGTGCGATGTGACATCTGAAATGAATGTGTCAGTATCCCAGCCATGAACACAAATGCGCATATAGCGCAATAGCTACTCTTCTCTTTAGTGTCTGCAGCCTGAAAGAAAATGAGAAAAATTCCCATAAGTATGGTAGATATTACAGGCGAGCGCACAAGACGCTGGATTTCTCGGAGAATACTTAAAATCAGAACCCTTGGACCGTGTAGCACCCTCGCACTCGGATATATAGCTACATCCGGCCTCAGGTTTCTGATTTTATGTATTCTCCTCGGAACCATCGTCTAACATATATTTAGTGAACATTGAGTGTGTACAAAGATAACGGTAATAAACTTAGGAACCTTACCTGGGACTCCGCACTTGTCGCCCTGTTTGTCTCAACCGTGCCTTCAGTGTCCTTCACTTCAGAGCCTGGCTCCTCGGACTGTGATACCTGGTCCAGTAATAAATGAAAAATCACTAAAGTGGAAACACTCGACACAAAGAATCACACTGCCTAAAAATGTGCCACCTGAAAATCAAGGATATTCCTATAACCTGACTATTCTGCATCTCAAGCACTTGCAGCTGGGGCACACTTTCACAGACAAATCTAGTACAGTGGGTCCCACTTAATATCATACCGTTTAATAGAATATCCCGTTTATAATCATACAAACCTGAAATACAAAACCATTTCCTATGCTTTCCCATACATTTTACTCCGTTTTATAGAATACGGATAATGTCATACCCGCCTATTATCAAAAAAATTGAGCAATTTTGGTTTTGGCCCGCATGCGTAATTAGGCATTCTACAACCTTGGGCTGGAGTTTTGCAACTCTCCATTCTCCACCTGGCTTCCATCAGCTTATGTAAACAGCTAGGCTAGCCTAGCTTCATTAGCTTAGCTAAACAAACTGCATTGTGCGCTATCTATACATTGGTATACACAGTATACACACCCAGAGTATACACAGTATATGCGCCAGCATTATAGCATTATAGAATATCAGTATATTATCATATTTTTTGGATGCACCAGGTATGATATTAACCGGGACCCACTGTATGTGATTATGTTATTTTGCACGTAAAACATTACAGTACATGCAGTGCCCGTCACATTATATCCGCCAATTAGGAAACTACGCAGTCACTTCGCTCGCAAATAAACGTAGCTTTCATGTATGTTCATATATCTGCACATACCACTAGTGCTTGCTCTCTAGATGGGGATTCACTCCGAGAGCTGTCGGAAGAAGTTACCTGTGTTGAGAAAGGTTATGCATGATGTAAAACGCGTTGGAATGATTTGTCTATAACTGTATACAAACAAATATTGCTAGTCACAGCACTATAAAGATTTCACAAATACTGTAACCCTCGCCATGTAAGTGCACCGAGGGTCAATGACATTATGCACAAAATCACAAACAGTGACTCACACGTACCAAAACTTCGTCTTCTTCCTCCTCATGTTGCCTTGGCCTCTACATTAAAATGTGAAATATGCCTAACCGCCACAATGAAAAGTGGAGGCAAACATCTTATGCAACAAACTAGTAATATTCCTGCCACTTGGCAGCATTTGGGGATACGCTGGACTGACCTCCAAGACACTTTACGCTCTAAGGTGTGTTGGTGTGTTAACTTGGTCACACAGGCTTTTGAAAACAGAATTTTTTGCTTTTCTTAATTCAATTCTGTTGGTACATGCTGCCCCGTAGCCTGTTCTGCCAGAATAGCAGACAGATAGACAGGCAATCACACAAACCAAATACTCCTAAGGAGGATGGACACGATATACGTTACGTATGTATTGCAGAGTTAATTGCATTCCCGACTGCGTGTACATAGAATGTATGGTGACGAAGAAGACGTCAAGTTTAATGCTTTTCCCCGTAGAAGAAGCATTATGTAATGTGAATTGTGCCCATGGTGATTATGTCGTGTCCATCCTCATCTGAGTGGAACTGCCATTGTACGTCACCATACAATGCAACCCCCCACCAACCCCAGTGTGTGCTTAGGTATAAGGAATACGATGATGAGCCACTTAGTATAATACGAGCTGTTGTATACTAAGTACAAAAACACTCACAACAAGATCAGCTGGAGCAAGGCCAAACCACACATAATTCCTCGAGGGATTTCCGTTATGCTTGCTGGGTAAATCTAAAAATTCAAGCAACGGACATTATAAAGTATGACCATGATACACGAAACGTGCCATACATGAATTCAAGATAATTTTAAGGCACCAGGGTGAATCCTGTACATTAAAGATATGAATCACATATTGGGAGATGCCATGGAAAATATTTTTCACAGATACTGATTTCTCAGCTTAAGCCTAACCCGCAAACAGTGCCTGTTCAAGTGCAAGCCCTAAGCCAATTTTGTGTCGACTCAGCATTTTTTGCTCACATTCCAAGGCCCGCATTTGATCGTCACGTGATCCTGTCTTACCTCCTATGAAATTCGACTAAAGATCCCTAGTCTCGTGCCTAGACCCTCACGTGCTACCACGCGAAAGAGGGTCTGGTATAATACATAAGGTGCGATTTCTGGATTGTGCTGAATCAGCATGTGTTGGTAAGCACTCCCATCCATTCTGTTGCGCTGCGCATGAGCAGAACTGGTCAGCATTGTAGATCGCCTTCATGTCACATAATAGTTTAAATCCGGCAATCAGATTGGGTTATCCATTTTATCCACATGCTGACTCAGCACAACCAACAAGTCAGACCTTATATACCAGACCTTCTTTCACGCAGTAGCGGTCTGGGCACAACACTAAAAGATCCAGCCTTCATTTTCAGCGTGTAGGCGGGGCGCGCTGGGCTGGGCACAGACTATGTATCTGGGATATACGTGTATATTATAATACATGCCAATCACCAAGTACTACCGTATATACTTAGCGATACACGAACGTGCGACCTCACACCTTTATTACACGGTACCCTCAGAAGAGACGGCTAGCTAGTGCTCGTATAATAGGCACACGTGCCTACGTATGAGAAACTTATACTACCCTCACTTGGAGTAACGGGTACACTAGGGCCGGGAAGTGCCGGTGGTAACCGTGATGGCGAAGAGCCCGACGACGACGGCGGCGGCGACGTTGACCGCAACGGTGGTGGCGAAGGTGGCTGAACCGCTTTTGCTTGATCGGGGGGACAATAATCCACGAACGGCAGTTCCGGCAAGTTTTCAAACAACACGGTGGGAATGGTGGCACCCTCCGATGTCTCCAACGTTGACATCTGAAACATACATGAACGTATTACTGGCTGTGTACGGTTCTACAAAAATATATTAGGTATAATATACCGTGTTCACTCCTAACTCGCGAGGACGTCCTCACAGATAGCCACTCTCATGATCACTCGTCCGAACTGCAGCACGTGTGTACGGTGATTTACGCATGCGCGCACCGCGACGCGGCGCGCGGTGTGTGCGCGCACGGCGGAAGCTAGACGCCAAATTACGGAAGTTACACTTCCTTTTAATTTTGGTGACTAATTGACATATATACGACGTACGTGTACGTACATTATACATAATTATATCGCGAATAGTTGCCTCGCGCTAATGCGCTCGGCAATAATTCATAATTATACAGTCCTCTGGAAGCAGACCCCTCTGAAGATGTAAATGGTACACACCGTTGTAAATAAAACAACTATGGCATTCCAAAAATCACATTTACACAAGTAATATTAATGAAACACAATAGATATTTTAATTGAAGATCATACACATGATAAGCAACCCCAGCAAGTATTCAATAACATAATTAAATTATAAACAACTATGGAATTCCAAAAAAACAACATTTACAAAAATTGTGTAAATGAGGAAAAAATACAAGATATTGAAAGAAGATAGAATAAACAACTTCGGAATTCCAAAACACAGGTAATAATGTAAAACAATGGAAATCCAAAAATTACTTTAAAGATGACCGATTGAAAGAAGTTTTCAAGTGGTCTTTTAATGCACCATCAATTTTTCCTTTCACTAATAAGTTGAACTCATTCTTTCTCAAATTGCTGAAAGGTTGTACACTGTGTAAAAAGGAATGTAAGGCTTCTAGTTTATGAGCATCCAGAGCACGCTTAGATCCCTTTCCTTTCAAGGTTGAAACCTGGAGAACATCATCCCCAAAAAAACGAGTATCTGACAAGAGCTACGGCAATTTTTCCAATCGTGTCATACCCAATGGCTATTGGTTGCAATAACTGGAGTACTACTTTTGGATTGAGTAAAGCATCAGAAGTAGATCGAATTGGTAGTGAATTAGGGCTAGTTAACGGACTCCGTGAAGACTGGCCACTTGGCTCACCCGGGAGGGCACAATTGGACGGTCCAAAATGCTCGCTGTAGCGAATGCATGGCCTAAAATGCTCGACGTTGCAAATGGATGATCCAAAACATTATGTGTCGACGTTGCGGGCTGATACTGACGGTCCAAAACATTAGGTGTTGACGTTGCAGGATATGAAAGTGGCGAAATTGTAGGCTGGTGTGGATCGCCACT
>CASHTH010000955.1:0-22269 GCA_030341885.1 Geodia barretti | reverse complement strand
ATAGTCCAATATACTTAGAAAGTTTAGCTGCTGCTACATCAGTTAGCTAATAGCTAAGCAGGGAATGTGAAAACATCTCGGGAGGAAATGCGGTATTTTCCAGGGTTGTCATAATCGGGCTTGATAGTGACAGCTCCAACTGCCTTTCCATAGCCGAGGACATTGTTGTAGATGTCGAAATGAGAGATGCCTGTTCCATCCACAGGTTCGAAGCGGAATGGAGTAGGGGTACTGAACTGGATGATGACTGGACTTTGATCACAAACATCAATGTTCATGTATCCGTATTGCACAGAATTTTCAACTCCAGCTGGTATTCCATCAACCCCTCCGTAGCTGCCGTGAAGTAACTGATCCCCTGAAAAGACCACACGATATCCTCCAAGAATATTCGATTGCACGAAAAACGAGTGCTCCCGGTTTTAATCCAGTTGCTCGAGATTACGCTGTAGTGGAAATCTTCAGGAACTCGAAAAAGGCTCAGCCTTGCATTTTCAAGGAGATACTCGTGTTCCTCGGTATGTGTAGCGAGGGTAAAGTCGAGACCGTATGTTTCGTTAAAGAATTTGAGAGCGTCGTCCTCAGCACGTTGAATGTCGACATCTCTGAACCCCATGACCTCCTTAAAGAACATTTGCTCATGATCATTGATGAGAATGTCGAGGTCATCAACAGTCTGCTCTATCACTGCAGTGAATGATGCAATGAAGGGAGGACACACCCTTGGACTACAGAATGTGATGGCAAACTGGAGGCTGAGAACAGCGAGAGATGTGTAGATCATGAAATACATCTTCTCACACTGGTGGGAAACAAGGTAGATTGATATCCGATGATCACCTCGAAGCTGCTTTTATGCTCTCACACACAAAACAACGTTATAAGTACAATACGCGTGGGCAGCACACTGCAGGAGCGCATGTGCCCACACTAAACTTCCTCTCCTTATTACAAGAACTACCACACTGTGGGCATTGCACATTTCTGATAAGCAACAAGACCCTTTGGACAGATGTTGAGGAAATTACTGTGGTATCTATGTAGTTGGCAAACTCTGCCCACAGTAGAGCCTAGAAAGAAAGGAGCGGCTGGCCACAAATACCTTCAGAAGGCGTAGCAGGTGGCATCAAATCTCATTGCCTATTTGACAAATGATGACTTTGATTTTTCCACAACAAGGGACCAGTCACCTGAACACAGATAGTAACAGATGCTGGGGAAGTATATACCTCATGTGGTTTAGCCCAACACACTAATGTTTTCATCACAGGATATATACTTAGCCTGCCATAAGAAAAAGGATCTTTTTGGTGTGGTAGTGCATACAGCAGCTGGAGACTGAAACCACACCATAGAGACAGATGGTGCAGTGCCTCTTTACTATCTACTCTCACTTTTAAGTATAGGTTCAGAACAGCAAGTAGCTCTAACAGGCGAAAAGATCAAAGCTTTTCTGGTCAGCTAGTTGAAGCAATTTGCACAATAAGACAGCCAAATATTCAATTAACCATCTGCATACATACATATTTTAAGCATAAGGTGCAAACCTCAGGCAGACGTGGTACCCCTAAATGGCTATGGCGGAGCGTCTGATACGGGCAAGCTATAGTAGTAGATAGCATGCGGTAGTCCCTCGCTGTGGCTTCTGTGTACACAGCTACAGAGCAAGCGGATCAGTCCGTTTGACCGCGTCTAATACACGCATGCGCACCGCTTATTGATGGTTGGGCCACGCAACGCTGTCCGCGACCTTGCCAGTTTTGTTGCTCTCGCAGTCGTTTCAGCAAAATCGCCATTTACTTTTTATAGCCTATGTACCGCTAAAGCTGTTGGTATCACCGCCTCGTTGCCTGTAGTGCGAGAATAGTCGTTGACAGACAGACAACTACGGTAACCCTCGCTGCGCATGCGCGCCGAGGTATTATACTGTCTGAACCAGGGATGCATCTTGCCCATACATTTGGAAGGGGCACACAGCATTTTCAAGCGAACAATGTCCCAAATCAAATCAAATCTCAAGCGGAGGTTCTGCAGGTTGGTACAGTCCAGCAAGAGTCACTACTCATCAGAAGCCTTCTGAAGATATTTGTGGCCAGCCGCTCCTTTCTTTCTAGGCTCTACTGTGGGCAGAGTTTGCCTACTACATAGATACCACAGTAATTTCCTCAACATCTGTCCAAAGGTGTTGTTGCTTATCAGAAATGTGCACCAACACAATGTGGTAGTTCTGTAATAAGGAGAGGAGGAAGTTGAGTGTGTGGCACATGCACTCCATGCCCACGCGGTTCTACTTATAAAGTTGGTTTGTTATGTGAGAGATATAAAAGCAGCTTCGAGTGTGATACACCTGAGTTTTTCACTCTACCTTGTTCCCCTACCAGCGTGAGACGATGTATTTCACTGATACTCCCATCCTCAACATCTGTACTATCTCTGTTCTTCCAGTGACTGGTCCCTTGCTGTGGAAATATCAAGTCAGGATTCTGTATCTTAGCAGAGGCAATGAGCGTCTGATGCAACCTGCTACCATTAGAAAAAGAATGAAGCGGCCTTCGTGACGCATGTGTGTGGCCAGGAGCCACTCCTTTCCTTTCTAGGCTCTACTGTGGCAGAGTTTGCCAACGGACATAGATACCACAGTAATCTTCCTCAACATCTGTGCAAAGGTGTGTGCTTATCAGAAATGTGCAACCCCCACAGTGTGGTAGTTCTTGAGTAAGGAGAGGAAGTTTAGTGGTGGCACTTCGCTCCTGCATTGCGCTTCCCACGCGCTACTTTTATGTGAGAGTATAAAAGCAGCTTCAGTGACATCTGATATAAATCTACCTTGTTTTCCTCCCCTACCAGCAGAAGATGTATTTCATGATCTAACATCTCTCGCTGTTCTCAGCCTCCATTTGCGTCACTTCTGTAGTCCACGTCAGTGTCCCCTCCCTTCCCTCATCATTCACTGCAGTGATAGAGCAACTGTTTGATGACCTCAACATTCCCATTGATCATGAGCCAATTTCCTCTCAGAGGTCATGGGGTTCAAGATTCGACATTCAACATCTGAGGACGACGCTCTCAAATCTTTAACGAAACATCGTTCTCTACTTTACCCTCGCTACCCATAACGACGGGAAAACGGTATTCCCTTGAAATGCAAGCTGAGCCTTTTCGAGATTCTGAGGATATCCACTACAGCGTAATCTCGAGCAACTGGATTACAACCGGGAGCACTCGTTTTTCGTGCAATCGAATATTCTTTGGAGGATATCGTGTGGTCTTATCAGGGGATCAGTTACTTCACGGCAGCTACGGAGGGGTTGATGGAATATCAGCTGGAGTTGAAAATTCTATGCATTACGGATACATGAACATTGATGTTTGTGATCAAAGTCCAGTCATCATCCAGTTCAGTACCCCTACTCCACTCCGCTACGAGCCTGTGGATCGAACAGGCATCTCTCATTTCGACATCTACAACAATGTCCTTGGCTATGGAAAGGCAGTTGGAGCTGTCACTATCAAGCCCGATTATGACAACCCTGGAAAATACCGCATTTCCTCCCGAGATGTTTTCACATTCCCTGCTTAGCTATTAGCTTACTGATGTAGCAGCCAGCTAAACTTTCTAAAGTAAATTGGACTATAAGACTACTTAATTGTTAGATGACGTTTTGAGGTGGTCTACGAGCCCAGGCCTGTTTCGCAATAGAGAAGCGACGCGTCGACAAAGTTGTTCGCGCACTCAACCAGGGTGTGGGTTCCATAGGCGACAGTGCTGTCCACTGAACGGGATACTCTCCTATGCTGATGAGGTGTTACAAAAAGAAGCTAGGCTATTCCACTTCACCACGAGCTATATACTTGCGTGGAGCTAGACCACGAGTGTAAACGCATAGTGTGATGATAACCACTAGCGACTAGCCCGTATACTGCACATGCGCAGTGCACCGAGGGTTTGCACTTCAGTGCCTTCTCAGAAATTCTTTAATTGAGGTGTGACGTGAGGAAGGAGGTGGGTGGTTTTCCTGTTTCTACATCTAAGAGTGAATGTCACTCTAGCTAGGCTGATAACTCTTGTCTTTTGTGTTTCACTCACCTGTGTTATAACTATAGAAAATATTATATGGGGAAGATTGTTAGCTATACTATTCCACATTCCGAAATAGTCAAACCCCAACTTCTCTTCCGTTCAATAAAGAAATGAGATAAGAGGGAGATTGGAGGAAAACAGGGGGCAATGCTGTGTTTCAAGTGCTTTGGTGATGTATTGTTTTCTCATAACACTCATTTGCCCAGTTGCCTGCAAAAACATTGAAATACTTTGATGAGAGGGGTGCATTAGCTCATGGTCTGGGTAGATTTCTGAGTATCCCACATAATATCTAAGTGGTCAGTCATATTATGTTCATGCAATAGTGTGAGAAAGCTGATATGGACCTGGCCACAAAAACCGGAAAAGCTGGAGTCTGACTGGATGGACTATGGACTGGCTTATACATGAAGAAAATCCAGCGCTGCCTTGAAGCTGGGCATTTTAGTCAGGATGGCTATGAGGAGTCAGTGGAGTCATCATCTGTGTTGCATGGAGCAGTCCTAACCTAGCACCCAGCTTCATTCCAAGCTCCAAATAGTCAGAGATGGCGTTATTTGGATAGTCTAAAGTCTGACACAATGAAAGTGCAAACCCTCGGCGAACTGCGCATGCGCGATACCGCTAACAGTCGTTTCATGCAGCAGTCGTTTCAGCCATTTTATTTTTCTAGCCCATGTACCGCTAACGCTGTTGGTATCGCTCATAAGCCGCCTCGTAGCCTGTAGTGCGAGAATAGTCGTAGACAGACACACAGCTACAGACAGACACACACTACCGTAACCCTCGCTGCGCATGCGCGCCGAGGGTTCATAGTAAACGTTTGGGACTGCCCCAGAGATGGCTGCAGGGTCCTCACGTTGGCCAAATTTTGAAGCGTAGTCAGCGTAGGACATGGCAACCTGGTTCAGGTAGAATGGCGTAGCTACATAGCCAGCGCCTTTTCTCTGACGAACGGCCAAGACTGGAGGAAATCCTGACACAAGATAGGGATCCCAAGAGTGTCACTATGTTGGACCTACTTTTATGCTCAACTCTTCCAAACTCTTCATGTATAAGCCAGTCCATATAATCCAGTCCATGGTCCAGTCCAGAATCCACAGTCCAGCTTTTGTAGTGTCCCCAAAAAGCCCCCTCTTTGATCTGTGTACTCTGTCCTAATTAGAGTAGAAGTGCAACACCTGGAGAACATGCCTTGCAGTCAACAGAAATATCACTGTGGGTTGAGCTTGAGTACAGAACAATAATGGTTTAGATTGGACTGGTAGAGAATACATAGCATAGTCTCAATGGAGGAGATCTCCTAATCAGACATGTTCTCAATGGAGGTGTTCTACTGGACATAGATCTCAATCAGCTCCAGTAAGACTTGCTCGTCACTACTCCGAGAGTCAGTACACACTCTCAACTCGAGACTGTCTCTAGTCACACGAGGCAGACGTTTGCAGAACCACGGTGGGTCCTGCCAGCTACAGCATGTACTGCTACCACCACAACCATCACCGTCCCACAGAGGATCATTAGTATAAAAGACCTTCCTCGATCCCGACCGACTGCCCGTATCGCAAAAGTAATCATCCCCGACAAACGGGGGGACTATCCCCGTGTATTGCCTATTGGTTCTAGTACAGGGGCAAGCCTCATCATCGTACTCCGTCTCGTCTTCAACTGCTACAAATGTCCAGACGTGCGTTCGTGGAGTTTGACCACAAGTTAAGATGACTCCATCAACAAACGGGTCTTCCAATGTAAGTTCTTGGTTTTTGTAGTAGGGTCGGAAAGCATTTGGTTCACCAAACTGAACACCTATGACTCGACCACAAACTCTACTGTAGCTGAGCCCCAGAGTGTTGAAAAACACGGATGTACAGCCACGGTGCCTCGTCGTGCACATTCTATTCTCATTGGGCGTGTTAAGCTGGAGATTAAAGGGGCAGCTATGGTTGGGGTTGGTCATGTTGTGAAATGCAATTCTCGTCCAGGCAGTTGTAGTATCGCCTGAGCAGCCACAAGATTGGTCAAAATCGCAATAGATGTGTACAGATGATCCATTGGGTAGGCTCAACCAGTGAAGTCCAGATGAAGCTTCTTTGTCAATTTCCCTCATTTCAGCACAAGAGAAAACTGGATTCTCTTTGCAGTGACCCAACGCACACTTCGATTTTCCATTACCGCGAGAGATAATCGGGGCAACATCCATCATCCTACTGCGAATATCAGTGCTGATTTTCCTGAAAGCGTGTCTCACTTGAGGACTGTCTCCGCACTGACTGCTCTGAACGAAGGAGGCCCGATACCGCTCGGGAACACTAGGCGACGGTTCACGTGATGCTTGCCCTAGCATCAGTAGTGACACCGCGAGAGTACAAAGTGAAAGTACAACTTCGCCACGTGGTGGCTCGCTGCAGGGTCGACTAACCGGCATTCCCCTGCAGCGGTGTTCCTTTCCGGAAAAACAGCACGCGAGAGCTATCTATATATACGCATGCGCATTGTGTCCAGAGAACAGATCGTCGATCGTGAGCACTGCGCTCGCTCGGTGATGTTGGCTGTTGCATTTCTCGTCCTGATAGTGGGACTGAGCACCCACGCCCAACAGAAACAAAGGCGAGTTAATAACTTACAAACCAATCTACAATATTTAGCTAGCAAGTAAGCTAGCTCGGATTTTTAGTGTTGCGAGCCAAGAGTTCGATTTCTTCGTGTTCGTGGAGCTGAGTCCCGGAGCAGATGGCCTTCTGATTGACGGGAAAAACTGCATGGTAGGCCTGCAATAACCATACATTCAGAGATTAAAAACTTCTTTCGTAAAATTTCACATAGAATTGCACAGCAAGTGGCTCTCTGAACTTGACAATACATGGCTTATGGTAAATAGCTAACTGTATAAACTGTTAGTTTTTGGAAAGTGAGCCAATTCTATAACCTTGTTGGTCTAAAACGAGCACCTAACTTTCGGGGGAAATGGTTCTAGTCAGGTTTTTTTAGAGTGTTCTTATATACCCTGCTATACTGTTAGTTAGCTATTGTCTTGTGTTTACAGTCCCACTTTTACAGTTTCATAATGTTCTCGCAAACAAAAACAGTTTATCTTCCACCATTACTATATAGGCCAACAAGAAACGGCTGCAGTCACTATCTACAATACTGCAATTCTTCTTACGAATTCAACCTTGAAGAGATAAAGGTACTTTTTAGAGCTGTTGCGTGACCAAAACACTGAAATTTAAAACAATCCCCTGTTTTTCAATGCAGTCGCTGACTACACAACTAGAAAAGTTCTGGCCTTCCCTGCATAAGTATGCAAACTGGTACGTAGCTTATTGGTACACCATCACACTATGTAGGCACAGTGTAATTACTGGAACCTTGTTTTTAACCCAAAAAACAGTAACCAAACACTCTAAGTCAATTGCACATATATATACTCTGCACACATTTTTAATCACAAGTGCGGTAGTAGGAATCACAAAGGTCCTGTAGCATTATGTCCATACATTTGAAATTTGAATTCCGAATTTTTTTTATTATCTCAATGCTCTTCCCATGTTTCCCAACTCTGGGGTTCTGAACTGTGTATAGCACCAGCCACGAACACCTCTCGGGCAGCGAGTATTTCTGGTGCCACGAGTGGGAGGCACATGGAACATGTGCATGTGAAGTGAAGCACATACAAGGAGAGTTTGACTTTTTCCAGACAGTCCTGGAACTGTTTGAACATCAAATGAACTACGATCAATACGTGCTTGCAAAACACGGCATCGTCCCATCAACAACACATCCATACAGAGTGAGGACAGTTTTTGCTTACATCACCTAGTCTATATACACGAAAAACTTTATACTTGTCAGGTTGAGAAGTTTGTTGATGCATTTGTGGCAGAGTGGAATGTCAAACCAGTGCTGAAATGTAGACGGATGGGGGTAACTACAACTACACTACTCTCTAACAATCTGTTAGCTACTGACAAGCAAATTGAGCCTACCCAGTCATCTGAATTATGTAATTATCTGCCATGTGCACAAACACACCGACTTTGCACTCAATTCGCTGCTCACCTATTGCAGGATGGTGATCGCCAGGTTTTGGATTCCATCAGAACCTGTCTGAGCAAGGATTTTTACACACAGACATACTGCAATTCTTCTTACGAATTCAACCTTGAAGAGATAAAGGTACTTTTTAGAGCTGTTGCGTGACCAAAACACTGAAATTTAAAACAATCCCCTGTTTTTCAATGCAGTCGCTGACTACACAACTAGAAAAGTTCTGGCCTTCCCTGCATAAGTATGCAAACTGGTACGTAGCTTATTGGTACACCATCACACTATGTAGGCACAGTGTAATTACTGGAACCTTGTTTTTAACCCAAAAAACAGTAACCAAACACTCTAAGTCAATTGCACATATATATACTCTGCACACATTTTTAATCACAAGTGCGGTAGTAGGAATCACAAAGGTCCTGTAGCATTATGTCCATACATTTGAAATTTGAATTCCGAATTTTTTTTATTATCTCAATGCTCTTCCCATGTTTCCCAACTCTGGGGTTCTGAACTGTGTATAGCACCAGCCACGAACACCTCTCGGGCAGCGAGTATTTCTGGTGCCACGAGTGGGAGGCACATGGAACATGTGCATGTGAAGTGAAGCACATACAAGGAGAGTTTGACTTTTTCCAGACAGTCCTGGAACTGTTTGAACATCAAATGAACTACGATCAATACGTGCTTGCAAAACACGGCATCGTCCCATCAACAACACATCCATACAGAGTGAGGACAGTTTTTGCTTACATCACCTAGTCTATATACACGAAAAACTTTATACTTGTCAGGTTGAGAAGTTTGTTGATGCATTTGTGGCAGAGTGGAATGTCAAACCAGTGCTGAAATGTAGACGGATGGGGGTAACTACAACTACACTACTCTCTAACAATCTGTTAGCTACTGACAAGCAAATTGAGCCTACCCAGTCATCTGAATTATGTAATTATCTGCCATGTGCACAAACACACCGACTTTGCACTCAATTCGCTGCTCACCTATTGCAGGATGGTGATCGCCAGGTTTTGGATTCCATCAGAACCTGTCTGAGCAAGGATTTTACACACAGACAATGTACTGATTGCATTCTGGACGAGAGCACTTGTGACAATGGATTCTACTACTATCCTGCTTAGAGGAAGCAACAAACACCAATTTTAAAACAGACGAGATCACTTAGTTACTCTTTTAGACTTTTTCTCTAACACAACAGTATGTAGCTAATACAGTTTGCTCTAAAATGAAGAAATATATACTCTATAATTATACACATAGAAGAGTAATGTGATACAGATTCTACTGAAACAAGGTGTGAGGGGCAAGGCTGATTATGTAGTCAAAGTCGGGAGTGAGGTCTTCCTCCTCCAGGAAATGAAGTGGGAGCTCCACCACAAGTCCCTGGATCTTCTGCAGAGTCTCTCGAGCTCTCTCCACGTCCTCCTCCACCACTCCTGAGTTGGTCTGTTATCCAGAAACAGAAGAGTAAGAACTCGCAAAATGATATTATCTGCCTTTGTAGTACAACCCATTAGGAGGACTTCTGCATGTGTCAACAACAAGGTGAGGTAGAAAGGCAAAGGCAAAGCAAACAAGTCAACTACACCCAGGGCCACTTATTTCTTTTCTGCATAATACACGGCACTAATTTGAATGCTCTAAGCAAAGGTGTATAGTGACTAACTCTATTTACTTTCGTGGTAGCTATCAGTGAGAGCTTCTTACCCTGTATTTGCTTCAGCTGTTTGTAGTGAACTGTGTCGTCAGTTGGTACCATAGATCCTCCAAACACCTGCACGAAAAACAATGTGTATGTAGCTACACGATGACTAGCAAGTCTGAGGAACATTGTACTGTGACTATGGACCTGCTTGTATAGCTGGGTGTTGTTGATGGCAGCCTTCATCCAGGTGTTGAGGTAGAACTCATCAGAGGCTGGGTCTTCAACACTGATGTCACTGGAAGGAGACTCGACTCCGCCCTTCTGCTGACTCGGCAAGAGACCCAGGTGCTCCCTGGTCGTGTATATACAAGTGCAGAAAACATAGGTATACCAATGCAGAAGGCAGTACTACAGCAAAAACTCGAACAACATGCAGGATAATGGATCTACACCACTGAACAGTCTACTCTCCAGCCAGAGTGCTGAGCTATCGTGCATTATAATACGTTGTAAGTCACGGCCTTGTTCAGTCTAAGACATCTCAGGAGACAACGAACGAGCAGTAACTGGCATGACTTAACGAAAAATGAGGACCAGTGATTTCATTTCAAAAGAAGCTGTGCTGTGTGATACACAATCTCACTTGAAGAGGTGGACACGAATTGAGTGCGAAAACTTGCCAACTTGATACGGCTGACCATTCATGGTACCGTCAATCTAAGTGAATGAGTGAAAAAACGCGATATCGAGTTGTGAAAAAGAGAGGGAATAGGAAATTAATTGAAAAAGGAATCAATCAGGGAAGGAGAGAGAGAGAGACAGTGATTTGTACAGGTTCAAAACCTCTCTCACCATTTCTTTGTCCTCAAATCGAATGGCTACTTCAGAGTCTCTCTCTCCAGTCATACTTCTGTCGTTCACATTGGCTGCAGCATGACATAACACACTAACAACGGAGCAAAACACAATACATACACTGGTATGATGCTCAAAATACTACCGTGATCTGATCACCTGAGCCAATGATGGTGATTCTGTCATCAACCACCATCAGCTTGCTGTGAACATAGACAATCTCTGACTTCTGCAGGTAATAAAAACAACTGGCGTTGGAGAATGCTTAGTTCTCTCAAAATTGCCAGACTCACAGGAGTCCAATTGATCTCTCCGTGGGTCCTCAGACCATACACTGATATGTAGTTCTTTATCTCATCCTCCGGGACTAAATACAAAATTGTCGCATAATGTCTTCGAAATCTTCACATTACGTGCTGTCATTACACACACACAAATATACACATAGTAAGAAAGAGAAAGATTTGAACTTAATTCACTTACATAACATAAAAGTATGTGGTGGTAGCTATAATGGGCCAATGACCTCATAAACTTACTCCTGTCTTCCTTGTGAAGTCTTCCAAAGAGAGAGTCCTCTCCTCGTGAGAGAGTGTAGTAGTTCCAGTGGAGAACTGCCTCCAGAACTGCTGTCTCCTTCTCTCCAAACTTCTCTGTTGCAAGAATGACAAGTCAGCACGGTAGCTACACCAGGATTTTTATTTTTCATCACAAGTAGGCAATAAACCATACCCCATGTTACTCATACGTAGTCCAAAATTGTAATACGACCCCTCTCTTCCATTATAGCTTGCAATTTTAGGTAAATAATTATACCGCCTGTCAATAATTATAGATATGAACGTAAACTCACCAGCAGGGAATGAAGGGAGGAGAGGCATGACAATGATGACTCTGAAGGTCTGTCCATGTCTGTAGGCCCTCGCGATCCTCAGTCTGAGGGCTTCGGCCACTCCGTTGGTGATGTTCTCTTTCAACAGAGACGATATGAAGAATTGTTGCTGGGGAAAAGACACATGATGCGTAACTTGTTTAGTTGTGTCAACTGTCAACTAGTAATAGCAGGGGTTACCATTACGTTTGAGTAGCTCAAGGAGAAAATTGAGACGGTATTAGTTGCGTGGGTTTCTTTTTTCTCTACCTCAATAGATTTTGCATCCCTTAAGGTTCCTACAGAGAGATGTCATGTTATTACCTCGATGAATATGAAGTGCTCGGCCTTGTCAATGGCCTGGATCCAGGCATTCATGATGGAGTGCTCCAGAGGTACTCCAGCTGACCACTCACACACCGACCTCAACATCTGTGTGAATATTATAATAGCATACATTAGCACAAATATAACAGCAGGAACTAAGCAAAATGCATCAGTCTTGCTGGAAAACTATGTATGAACTCAAAACCTTGTTTAGCTGAAAAATAAACAGCAACATACCTGTGTCTATATAATACTTATTTTAGGATATTTCATTTTCCGTGTGTGAGTATGCTGATCCTTGGTATGGTAATTCCTTCCCTAGTTACATACACCTGATGAGCCATCCTGGTATTCCTACCTGAGCAGAGGTAGTGAGAGTGTGTCCAGCAGTAGTCAGAATATCTCTGAGGTAGCCAGTCTCCTGCTCCTCTGACTGGGAGAATGTCTTCCGGGGAAGCAGGTAGGGCACCTCCTCTCCTTCCTCTTGTTCACGCTGCACACAGAGATGAAGAACAGTTTTCCTTTTAAGATTCGAGATTGGTGCTTATAGTTATACCACACAGGGTATGTACGTATGTGCTCCCCAGAGCTCTAGCCAGTAAGACTTCTTTCTGCACTCTGTACATACTAATGGTGTCTCAGTAAATTTTTTTAACACCATTACTTCTAAACGAATCGGGACGTGGCAATTAGTCTGTAGAACAAGACGTTCATGTGATGTTAGTGCAGCAGTGCGATGTTTGGATACAGAAATAGAGAATTATTGCAAACATGCAGAAAGTGTGAATTTTGACTTACGCTCATGTGACTACACAGACTTAATTGAGTTTGCTTTATGTATAAAAAAAAGTTGTTTTAAAATTTCTATACTCTAATACACCAATGTACAAACTAAGAGTCTAGTTTAATTGTCTTTCCAAGGCTATAACCTAGCGAAAAACATTCATCTTCGACATAAGACTTTCCTTACGATCACCTGCCTCAGAACACCTACCACAACTGCCAGTAGAGGCAGAAAGGTTATAACTGCAACAGTGCACACTGTACTGGGTTCGTATTCAGCCAGTGTTAGAATCTCAAAGAGGTAAAAGCACTGAAGTGCTGTCAAACAGAATATCAGAACGTCGTAGAGGTTGTGCCTTCTTGTTTTGTAAGGCTGAAGTAATCCAAACAATCCAGCAAGACCCATCGTAAGGATACCGACACAGAGAATACTTGTCGTTTCAGCAGTAATCTCATTGCCTCTGAATGAAAAAACGGCAACTCCAATGCCTCTCAGAAGCAACATAAGGCCCGGTACAGCACGGTAGTCCCTGGTTCCAGCCGTACCGTCCTTGAAATCACCGTTGAATGCTTCAATGAAGGTTCTGGCTGCATTACGAAGTCTTCTAGAGTGAATTCTGTAACCAAACCAAGTCGCACAGCGAGTGGGGTACAGTGTCAGAGATAGAGGCAAGACCAGACCGACTGAAACCAGTATCATTGTTGCAGGGACTGCGTAGTAGAGGTGACCAGGGCTTAAATAGTTTATATGTGGGTCAATTGAACGTTTATCGCTCACAGGTGAACTTTGTGTTTCTGAAGGTATACGTGACGTGTAATAAGGTCTGATTATAGATATTGAGATGTGGACCATTTTCAAGTGAGAGAGAAGAAAGTAAGTTGCAAACACACGGATGAGGTTTGTTCCAGCTACTTGCCTCCGAATTAAACCTAGAGATAGCCAGTTCAAAAGCTTCCACGGATACACTGCTATTTTGAAGTTACGTTTGTGTAGATGCATTGCCAGTGATGTGAGAAAAACTAGCACCATGGGCCAGAAGGCAGAGATATAGCCAGTGCTCATAGCTCCCAGTACACTGACACTCTGGCTAACACAAAACTTTGGTATCACTGACCTAAAGAAATCCACGTTCCAAACTCCGTACAATGTACGGAGGACAATAGGGACCCAGGAACCACTCAGGGATAATACAAGGTGGGTGTGTGTTTGACTGCTTACTATGTAAGCTACGAGACTGAAGTAGAATATGACAGTATTCCACTTGCTGGAAATTACTGAAATGTTCAAACTAACCAGGAGCAGGTAGAAAATTGTGGAGAACCCGATTTCAAGAAGGATATAGAGTGGTATCCCATAACTGTAGCAAGGACAGGCACAGGGTAGGCCAAAGTAAGTGTAAACGGAAATCCCACAGCCTGGCTTGCACTGACGGCAAAGATATCCTCTTCTGTCACTGCTACTGCAGAAAAAATCGTCCAAAGCAGAAGTGTTTGGAGGTAAGTCTCTAAACAGTATGCTTCTCTTATGTAGTCCTTTCGTAGGATCCAGATAGAATAATTCCCTGCTTATGAACAGTGGATACGTGCCATTTGTTGCTGTCACGGTTGTGGTTACATCAACCAGTGCCCCCGTGTCACTGCAATGAACGGATGAGTTGTATAGCCAGACGCAATCTGAACACGGTGACGACGCGTTGGGGGGAGTGAAGTGCCACGGAGGACAATCAGAGTGTGCTGTAACCACAGTCAATTCTTGTGAAAGGCACAAAGAGAGAATTACTCCCAGATGAGCAACCACTGCAGCTACTATCATTCTCCGACACACTGAGACACTCGTTGGAAGCACGCAAGAAGAAATTGTCTTTTCTAACGAGTATCGTGTTTGTCTTCCACACTTGGCCATAACGAGAGTGAAATGCCGCAACATTGAAATCAAAACTCAACAAGAATGAAAAGCACTAAAGTGCAAACCCTCGGCGAACTGTGCATGTGCGGTACTGCTAATTGATGGGCTGGGCTATTTATAAGCTCGCAGAGAGTCTGACGCGGGCTAGCTACAGTAGCTCCAGTCGATACACGCCCTTCGTTGTGACTTCTTGTGCCTTCAAGATACACAGAGCAAGTGGGCCTGGTCGAATTAATATATAACCGCATGCGCATTTTCCGCAGCGATAAAAATGGCCGACTACGCATTAGCCGTACAATGCTGGCTTTGGAGTGAAGCATTTTCAGAGAAAACCGTTCGAAATTTCTGACCTTCATTGCCCGTGAAGTAGGTCATATCGTTTGTGAGACGAAAGAACATTCGAGAAGTGAGATGTAACACACACACAGACCCAACTACCGCACCCTCACTGCGCATGCGCGCCGAGGGTAACAATAGCCATTCCATTCCCTCTTGTGGATTTACCTTTTCAGATACAAACAGTTTTAAAGTTGTTTGCGTATATTGAAACCAAAGCATTCGCTGACTTGCAGTAAGAAAGTATAATAATATTTGCAATTTTTGAGTGGCCAGAGTAGCTAGCACACCATGAACATGACTAATTACTGACTCATGCTTAGATTTTGATGAAAACCTATTCTGCTTCTGTGGATATTATAATTAGCTACAGGGGAAATTATTATAGGCAATACTGTAGAAGAACAGACCTTGGTGAAGTTGTGTCTCTGAATGAAGTGTCTGGCGACATCTCTAGCTGCTGGGCCATACACAGCAGAGGCTATGTCATGCCACGGCATCCTTGGCTCCTTGGAACGATCATATCCCTCTGTGATATAATAGAGTACAAAGCTTACTATCTGTGACCCGAAAACTTGTGGAATTAAACAAAAGTTTGCTTATTAACAAACTACTGCTTATTGCTATCACATTCACCATCAAAAGGCTTGTGGATCACCACAGAAATTTCCAATCCTGGCCTTAAAGGGAGTGTAGCAGTGTATAAGTCTAAATTACTTAATTGGATTCTTACACTTGGCCCTATTGTTTCATTCCATCTTTAGTAAAACTTTAGCCCTTATGTACTGGAAAATATCCTAAATGCCATCTTAACTGACCATCGAAAGGCTTGTTGAGTTCAACAAAGTCCTTGATGAAAGGGTTGTAGAAATCCTTCCCAATCCACTGCTGGTACTGCCCCTCATCTTCATCTCCCTCCAGCACCTATATATACAGTTTCTTAGTTATTACTGTCAGGGCCATTTTTAAAACTTTGTTAATTTCTCTCATAATCAGAACACATTGATGGAGATAAGATGACTAACCAGCTCAGTAGGTGTGTGCTGAGGAATGGACTCAGGTGACGGAGGTGGGAGGTGGTCGGAGATCATGTGACACTCGTTATCCCAGCGACCAAAGGCAAGGTCAATCCCACCCACAAATGCCAGGGTCTGGTCAATTATGATAATCTTCTCGTGATGACCCCACAGTAGGACACCTGCTATGAAGACGTCTGGATGACGCAAGAACTGAAGAGTCGTGGAGCAAAGGGAATAAGTGAAAAGGGTGTTCATTATCAGGAAATATTCTTCTTGGAACAAACGTTTACTTTAGCAGTGATCATAAATGCAGCTAGATGCTCAGCTATATTATACTGCATTTTAATTCACTTTAATGATAATACTAGCTGGTGTTCATGCAAATCTCGTGAAAGCCAGCTCTTACATCTCAGTGCCACAAAATGCATAATATGCCTTGCTATGGCCCTAACACTTGAGACTATAATTCTACAGTAAAGATAAAGGTGAGAGAAAGTACTGCTATGAAGTACTCACCACGACATTGGGGTGCTTCAGCAGTTTCTGGGCATACTCACTGCCCAGTTGAATGGCCAGCTCCAGTTCTTTGTAGGCCTGGAGAAACACTCTCACTCCCTCTCCCTACAGGAAGAACGTATCATCATAGAAAAGCTACACTAAGTTTGTGCATTTTCGTTAAACAAACAACGGTTGATTCCTCATGTAACTAGATTACATCAACAAACATGTGGGATTGAAGAGAGTAGGACATCTTACCGCTTTCTTCAGGAGCAGGTAGTCCAGCCTCCACTTCAGTCTGTTCTTGTGACTGCCTTCTCTCTTTAGAAGGATGTGGGGGCTAAACCTGTGGGGAACACGCACAACAGGGCAATAGCATTATAGCTAAGTTCTATTGCTCTTAGAGAAAATGTACACTCAGAAAAGAATGGAGAATAAACCGGTTTCTGTCACATGATGGACCAAGTCCACACAAAGTTGACCATTCTGTTGTTTCAGTTGCTACTAGTATGTGTTTAGTGTGTGTGTGTGTGTGTGTGTGTTCTTACTGCCAGTCAGTGATGTATATTTCATCTTTGGCAGCCAGGATGGCATCAGCTACATCAGACATGTACTGCTGTCCATCCACATACCTGGGGAGAGAGAAACGGACGGAGAAGATAGGAAAAAATAAA
This sequence comes from Geodia barretti, assembly GCA_030341885.1. Taxonomy (NCBI): domain Eukaryota; kingdom Metazoa; phylum Porifera; class Demospongiae; order Tetractinellida; family Geodiidae; genus Geodia; species Geodia barretti. The sequence continues at coordinate 5,209 of CASHTH010000955.1, read as the reverse complement.
AGAAAATGAAAGAGAGAAAAATGGGGGATGCAAACGAAGAGATGTGAAGTAGAGGAAGAAAGAAAAAAGGAAAATATTGATGATCACTAACCACTTGGAAGGAGTGTTGCTATGCTCAGGAGCAAAGGAGAAGAAAGGTTTGGCTCCACCCAGATCTTTCCCGTGCTCTCCATCACTACCTCGATGGCTGCCACCCACTCACTGGATAAGTCACACAGAGATAGTGTCTCACTAACTAATCATTGAGGATGACCCTGGATTAGGCCATAGTTTAATTTAACATACTTCATAACTCGTTTTGATGGAGCCTTGACAAGAAGATCCCTGTAAAATTAGTAGTAAGAAATGATGATGTAGCAAGAAATGTTTTCGTTAATATTAGCACCTTTGGTAAGCAACAAATCGTCATAATGCAAAATTAAAATATTGCCACACATTATACTGAAACGTTTTAATGGTCAGTGACCTCCATTAACTCCTACTCAACAAGCAATTAACCCTTCTCACGCCCCATTAGAGATTCTCATTCCAACCTGGACTGGTTCCACACTAACCCCTTTCTCACTATAACTGGGTTCACATTAACCCCTTCCTTACAATAACTCACATTAACCCCTTCCTCACAACATTCACATTAACCCCTCCCTCACAAAGACTATAATATAATATGTGCACATTAACCCTTCTCACACCTGGACTGGTTGGAGATCTTGATACCATGTCTTATCCCAGCATGAGTAAGACCATAGTTGAGAGTCATTCCAGTGTCAAATAGCAGCACTCCTGAAATGGTGTGCGACGTGCCTCAGATGAATGGTGAGACCTGTGATGAAACAATACATGGACGGGCACCCAGAGTGCAATACAGTAGTTGTACATTGAGGAGCTACACCATAATGAAAGCAAACAATAGTTTTCAGTAAAGAGTACACCGTTGATTATATAAGAGGTGAGAGCTATACCTACTCATCCCTCTATATAAAATCGCAGTTCTTATAATATGTACCAGTGCAGTTTCATACATGAGGACATGCGTATATGTACCTGATCATGACAAGGTAGGAATCTTTTAGCACAAACCACCTATGGAGATATGGACGAGTCTCTCAACATGTAGGAAGGCAGTGTGGAAACGAAAGAAAAGAGGGCTAACCTCTTTCTCCAGAATGAACAGCGGCAGATGAAACAGGCAGTGAACCCGAAACAGTCTACGGTTCTTCTGTGACCTCCCGACCTCTTTGTTAGCAGACCCTCTCTACAACCAGCAATTCAGAGCCGTAAGGAATAAATAGTCGGAAAAGAGAGGTTAAAAGCGAAGAAGGAAGTAGAGAAAAGCAAACAAAATAATGGTGGAAGACACATACATTGTTAGTAAAGAATTAAGAAAATGGAAATAGAGAAGAGTACAGGGAAAAAGGAGAGACGGAGAGTTACAAGAGATGTGATACAGACTAACTTTTTCTTTGGTCCAGTGTCCTTGATGAAAGAGATTCTGCTGATTTCAAAAAACCGTGCCTGTATACACATCGAACAATGTAGTCAAAGTGTGTACACATAATGTTCTGAGTGTATCAATAAATGTACTGGGAAGTTAACTATGGATGAGCAATAGTAAGCAGCTACAACTCCACTGTGATGGACCACTCACAGTGGCAGGGTGAGAGCGATAGGTTCTGCTGCTCACAACAGCATTCAGGAATCCTTGCACCTTCGGGACTTGCTTCTGCAAATGAGTACATAGAAAACGATGTCATTGGTCACACCATTCATTCAACTAATGAATGATGCCCCCGTCATTGAAATAACAGAGAGTAAAATCCATTAGTAAAGGACTCATTCAGGAGCTGTTCCACTTATGTTAGGTTTAAGAGCACCGAAACATTTTTCATTATTGAGCATTAATTCAGGGGTCACTCCATTGATGTATGAGTTAAGGAGCAGCATAACGTGGTGTGCGTAAAATCTCACTCTCAGTCTAGTCCCTTGTCTGACATTCAAGTCCTCAAGGTTGAGAAGAGTGGGGAGAATGTCCCTGCGACTTCTGCAGGGAGAATTGTAAACATTCCTCACTTGCTCTCTAAACTGTTCTTGCTATCGTATGTGGCACACACAATCTCTTTCCATGTTTTTAACTCTCTCTGTTATTCCCCTTTCTTTTTTATTCCCACTTCTTCTTCTTCCCTCCCTCCTTGCCTCTTTCCCTCCATTCCCTTCCCCCCTCATCTCCTCTCTCACTACCCTCTCCCCTTCCCTCCTTCCCAATCTCATCCACCCTACGCCTCGTCCCTTCTCATCTCCTCTCTCACTAATACCCGCTCTTCCCTCTTTTCCCTCCTGCCCACATCTCACTACTACCCTCTCATCCCCTGCGTCATCCTCTCGAGTCACTACCCCTCGATACGTCCGCTGCCTTCCTCCGTCCTGGTACTCTCACGGCTCAGTGTCTTCGCGTCCCACTTCACCGCCCTCCCGCCTGCTCTGCCTCTTCCCCTCGCTCACTTGACCCTCTTTTCCCCATCGCATTAACTCAGCTTCTCCTCGTCCCACAAGTCTCCGCGGGGCCGTTCACCACGCGCGGCCTTCCCCGCCCCTCCTACGGTCGTCCCCTCCTTCTCGAAACTCTCCTCCCGGTGGCTCTAGACTGACTTCCCTCCCCTTCCCGCTTCCCAGCTCACACACTCCCAGTCTTCTCTTCAGCTTGTCTCTGAGTGGCATGAGCTCTCGACGAAGTGACAGGACCTCTCTGTAGTACTTGCTGATGGTCCACTTGAATTTACCATGCTCCAGAGTAATGACCATCCTGAAAGGAGTCCAGATAGTTGCACATGAGCCATATTAAAGGATAGTGTGTAGATAATATAATTCGCTCCATTAGTGATACCCATGAGAATATATTCTCATGGGTATCACTTAGGGAGCGAATGGAGGAGTTTTTACATTGGCCATATGTACTTCAAGTTCATTTAGTTGGAAATCCCCAGTGATTACTAATGCAGATTGGCCATCCACATTTTCTGTTGTTTGCCCCCTTTTCAGTGCTTCTTAGCCGTCCTTATATCTCGCTGGATTATTGCACTTGTAGGACAGAACCTTTTAGATTCCCCGCTATAATACAGTGTGTACTATGGGCAGCGATGGTTATGTAATACAGTGTGTACTATGGGCAGCGATGGTTATGTAATACTGTGTGTACTATGGGCAGCGATGGTTATGTAATACTGTGTGTACTATGGGCAGCGATGGTTATGTAATACTGTGTGTACTATGGGCAGCGATGGTTATGTAATACTGTGTGTACCATATGGCAGCGATGGTTATGTAATACTGTGTGTACTATGGGCAGCGATGGTTATGTAATACTGTGTGTACTATGGGCAGCGATGGTTATGTAATACTGTGTGTACCATGTGGCAGCGATGGTTATGTAATACTGTGTGTACCATATGCAGCGATGGTTATGTATTACTGTGTGTACTATGGGCAGCGATGGTTATGTAATACTGTGTGTACTATGGGCAGCGATGGTTATGTAATACTGTGTGTACCATGTGCAGCGATGGTTATGTAATACTGTGTGTACCATATGCAGCGATGGTTATGTATTACTGTGTGTACTATGGGCAGCGATGGTTATGTAATAACTGTGTGTGTACCATGTGCAGCGATGGTTATGTAGTACAGTGTGTACCATGTGCAGCGATGGTTATGTAATACAGTGTGTGTACCATGTGGCAGCGATGGTTATGTAGTACTGTGTGTACCATATGCAGTGATGGTTATGTAATACAGTGTGTACCATATGCAGCGATGGTTATGTAATACAGTGTGTACCATGTGCAGCGATGGTTATGTAGTACTGTGTGTACCATATGCAGCGATGGTTAATAAAACTACCCCAGCAGTTGTTAAGTTACTACAACACCAATGCTGTACAAGTCAGCAGTGATTTACGAGTACATATAGAAACACATACAACCTTACCGTGAAAGCACTGAGCAGATAGATCTTTCACTAAGTACTGTGTAAGTATTATTGGAATGACACAGTTGTCCTCGATTTTATGCCAATACATTTGGGATTAGTAGGTTTCACTTTTAAATACTGCACCCAGACAACTATAAGGTAGGCCCGCTGGATTCATTAGCAAAGCATTTAGACACTGACCGTGGTCTTCTGCTGGGAGAATCAGCCGCAGTCGTGGCGTGACCGGTTCGAGCTGTCACTGTCACCACCACTGGGACTTGTGGTAGGAACGGGTTGACCCTGGATCCTGTTTTGAACCCATGGATCTCCCGGAGTAGAATGACTGGCACTGAGAGGGAGGGAGAAGAGAGATTAATAACTGTTATTATCTCATCCAAGAAGCATTGCAAGGAGTGTCTATAGGTGTGTGCAATGTTTGGCTGGACCACTGAGGAATAAGGTGTTGATAAAATTACCCCTAGCCTACATTACTTAGGTTTTGGCAAGGACTTTGTACACACGGATGTCTGACACCAAATCCAGTACTAGGCGTTGTAGAGAAGGCTGTTCTAACTATTGCCAAGTCATCAGAAACTAGTGTACAGATCCCCAAATTGCTTCAGCCATGTAGATCTACAGGTCACCCGCTTTTATTGCATACACATACATTATCGTAGTTGCCACTCAATTCACGTGAAACAGAGTGCAAAGGGTGACTATTGAGGTGTTACTGGGCACTACAATGAATGTTTGAGCTACAGCATTGCATTACTAACACACATTCTCAAGTGGAAACGAATCCTTTCCCCTGAGTAATAGTTGTGAGTGATTTAAAACTGCATGCAGTGACTAGGCAAGATTGTATGTAGAGCTAGTGAGAACTTTTACTCCTATTCTTTTACTTAGTACTAACCACTATGTGGTCAGTGCCAAACTGAACAAGCAGTGAAAACAGGAAGCTAAGGTGGCTTAGTCTTTTGAACTTGCTCTGTCTAGACAGTACCTAGATGTTCTGAAAGACATCAGACATAATCTTGATAGGTTCCTTCCTAGATAACCTTACCACAAAATGTATGTGTTACATGTACATAGATGATGCATTATCGAAACAAGGTGTGAATATGTAATTTGCACAATTTTATCCTTGTGTTCTGCCAATTATTATACAAGTGGAAAAATCATTTCTTCAAAATGAAAGGGGGATATAGGGATGGCTTGAAGCACCAAAAAGGAAGAAACAAGGGGT
>CASHTH010000954.1:0-28940 GCA_030341885.1 Geodia barretti | reverse complement strand
TACATAACAGACAAAGTTAACCTCAGCTGCAATCTATCATTTTATCCTGAAGATGGTATTTACTAAATCAGCACTATATTTTGCCGCAAGCAACACATACCTCCATTGGCGTATACAGTCCCACATAGACTGTGTCTCTCACTGAGATGTCAGTATCATCATGGACAGCATTAGTTTGAATATCACAGCGATAGATGGCAGTTGGTGAGGTGGCAGATTTCCTACGACCTAATTTAACTCTCTGAGCATCACGATTCTCGTAGATATTATCAAACAGTGTACCAGCAGAGAAGAGCAGTGTAGTTCCATTAGGGAAATACCAGTCTCCACAATGAGAACCCTCAATAGTAGTACAGCATGTTGTCAGGTCAGTGTGATACTCAACACTGTCACCACCACCATGATCTCCCACTAGACTGAGGTCCACATAGGAATGGCTGGCCAGAGTCTGGCCATGAAAGGAGACATAGGGAAAGGCCTGACAGTATACTTCTCCCACAGACCAGCAGAACAACATCAGCCATACCAAGTGAATCACAGCCATTGTTCTCTATTCACACAACTTCTGAATAAACTGTAGCAAGAACCGAAAGGTTATCACTACTACACTATCCACCCACATTATGGAGAGGGGAATGAAAAGGTGATCTCTTAGATTACTCCTAACAAGAAACAACCAAGTAATTCAACCTAGCTACATGAAAGAGGATTAAAATGGAATAACATTCATAGACTTTGTCAGGTAATTTCCCTGATATATAACACAGAACAGCTATATATGAATGCCAAATTGCAGTTCTATATAGTGTTTAGTCAAGTTTCAATTTCTCTGATGATTATCTCGACCATACATGATCCATTTCCCTGGCTGCAGAGTTTTAGTAGTGTGTGTTTTGCCAAATGTCAGCTGATAGGGAGATTGATGGAAAGCAAGAAGGAGGGGATTATAAAAAGAGATCATCATAAATCACCCTCACAATAAGGCAATCGTGACCTAGTTGAATGAATTGTGCCAAGCAAATGGTATCGTTTTGCACTTGTGTTCTTTTATTCATAATAATCCATTGGGATTATGCTCAGTACGCAGCCTTGCACTTTGTGTCTCTCTCTTATTTTCTTCTTTCTCCTTGTGAAAGCATTAGCTGTTTATAGTTTTCGTTGTGTACATCAAATTCCGGTCTAAGCTCCTCAAACTAATCTCACCCACCAATTTCAATGTTGGCTGTCCCTCGTCGGGATGATACTCAACAACAAAATCGGCTTTTCATCTGGAAACTGAAAACACAACACCTATAAGCTGAGCCACACTTCTTTTGCTGATTCAGCAGGGCGTGGCTACCTTGGTGGAGCCACCATATTCAATCAGAAGAAATGGGACATGACTTTGTTCAATACAACTTATGCTATACGTAACACCACTATCAGTGGTACAGAAGCCGCAAGTGCCACAATGACGAAAGCAAACATTACTGTCGCTATTGCACCTGAAACTCCAACTACAGGGAAAGATACAAAAACATTCATTATGCACAAGCTCTGGCTTCCAAACCATGCACCTGTTAGCAAGCACTCAGAGAAAATATTTTTGTGGAAGGTTAGCTATATGCATTACCGTACATGCTGCATGAAACGCTATCGGTAAACAAGTAAAACGAAAGAGAGCTGTGGATGTATAAAAGAAAACACAATACAAAGCTTGGCGCAAGACGCTCGCGCTGCCGGCAAGCCCGGACAATTAGCATGCGCATAACGAATTCTGTCAGCAGCGCCGTGCGCTAACAATCTCGCTAGCAGCAGCTGTACCCACTCCTAATAGCAGGTTGTCTGAGGCAGAACTGCTTTAGTACGGGTAAATCATCGTTTTCTGTTGTGTTGCGTGCCGGCGTTGGTGCTAGTAGTTGTACAGTGTAGCAATGACCGGCTCATACTAGCGACGCCCGCCCGCGGCGAGTACAATCGACTACCGTTAAATGCCCAAGCTCTGCCCAAGCTCGTCATACCCACAAAACAATGCGGTTGCACCGCGCGATAAGCACGTGAGTTCAATCTCTTCTATACATCAGTGTTCACACCAGATAAATGTCACACAACTTAGGGAGACTCTCTCCCTTATATCTAGTTATGCTTCACCTGTAGCAGTGGCACCAATGACACGGTGCTTTGGAGGCAGATTTTTTTGGTGTAAACTAAGGGAATATAGCTAACATATAGTCGTGTCTTGCTCTACAGCTAAGAACACAAATTGGCATGGGATGCGGATAGGTGATTCTTCCCAAACCACAGTCAACTGCGCAGTTGTGAACCAGACAGGATGGGATGGTATAAAACTCCATTATGCTACCCAAGTTAGAGTGGTTGCCACTAACATCACAAATGTAGGCTGGAGACTTCTGGATTGTAGTGGTGCAGGCGGGCCCTGTACTGTTGAAACACCACCCAATCTGAACTGTAGCTGTAACAACAAGGACACGTGTAGCTCGGCACTACCGAACTTCTTAACTCCACAAGTCCCAGAAGAATCCGGTGATGACACAAGTGATGATGTTGACACTTGCTCCCAACAAGTCAACTATGTGACTCCAACCTCACCTGCTGGTATCTCCTGTCCGGGACAGCCCTGCCTGACTCTGGACCAGCATATTACCAGCTAGCTCCAGTACCTACATCGTCTCCAACACAGTCTTTAAACTTCTCCCTGGAGTACACGTCATTAGCTACCAGGTCTTTTGTCACACGAAATGTAAGGTGCTAAACAATCGAAGGCAACACTGACAGAAAGTCCAACATCCAAGTGCAGATTAGAGCTGTAAGCTCACTTTATCATCTGAAGCTTATCAATAGTGCAAATATTAATTTTACATTGCTGGAATTACATTAGATGACACTAGTTTAACCCTTGACAACACAGAGAATACTACTGTCCACCAGGTAGTAGTTGATGGTCCTAGAACTGCAATTATTTTGACCAACACTATTGATACAAACCTCTCTTACTGCAAAGTGGAAAACACTTTCTCAACCGGAGTAAGTATACAAAACGCTCACAACGCCACCATATCTAACAATCGTCTTCACAATATTAGAGGAAATGGACTTGACTTGTTTAACAAACTTACACTAATGTACGTAACACAAAATATCAATGGTAAAAAAGGAGATGGAATCCAACTGCAGCGAGCCAATCGTACTGTGGTGTACTGCACCAGCATCAATGACACACACGTGGGCATGGAATAGATGTGAGAAATTAAAATTACACACTGATTGAACACACACATGTAAACTACACAAGATGGAGTGGAATTGAAGCTTTCGATGCAGTGGAGACTACACTGATGGACACAGCTGTTAGCAACACTGGCAGGGATGGAATAGAATTTAGCCACACAGAGCAAACTGCAATAGCCCAGAGCACTATCGAGAATTCTCGATGGAATGGCATAGAGTTCGACAATGCTAAAAGTACACACATACGCAACACAACAGTGATTAACTCTGGATGGGACGGTATCGATGTCTATAACATGAGGTCCACAGACATGAGGTTTGGGGTGTGTGTGGTGGGAGCAGGATCCACATGCCTTCGTCGGTTGTGTACCCCTCGACCCCTCCATACAAGTACAATGTCTGACTTAACTCCTTACAAGAGCAAGTTTCGTACATAATGCACTGACACTAATAAGAACTGAAGTGCAAACCCTCGGCGAACTGCGCATGCGCGGTACCGCTGACGGACGGACCCGCAGTCTCCCGCTAGTAGCTCGCGGAGAGTCTGACACGGGCTAGCTACGGTAGTAGATAGCATGCGGGAGTCAATACACGCCCTTCGCTGTGGTTTCTTGTGCCTCCAAGGTACACAGAGCAAGAGGATCAGGTCGGGGTGAGCCAGCATACCGCGTCTAACATACGCATGCGCACCGCTTATTGATGGGTTGGGCCACGGAACACGGTCCGCGACGGTGCCAGTTTGTCGCTCTCGAACGCAGTCGTTTCAGGAAAATCGCCCTTTTAATTTTCCGGCTCGTGTAATTTTGAAGCTGCTGGTATCGCCGCTTCGTAGCCTGTAGTGCCAGAATAAGCGTCGACACACACACACAGACAGACAGAATGAAAAGCACTAAGTGCAAACACTCGGCGCGCGCATTGTGACGCGCACGCGTAAGTAAACGCATGCGCCGTACCACTAATTGATGGGCTGGGTTTAGTTTTAGCTGTTACTCGTGGTCTCTTGCCAGCTCGCGCAGAGTCTGACGCGGGCTAACTACACTACTAGATATCATGCGAGAGGCGATACACGCCCTGCGTTGCATCTTTGCATGGTGCTCCGAGGTACGCAGAGCACGCGGATCGGTCTGACCGTGGTAAGCCATCCCATCCGTTGTGTATTTGCATATTGGCTTTTTCGCGCTCTAGCTTTGCAAGGGAGCAGTTTCAGAGAAAACCGCTGACAGGTCGTATCCTTTCTGAGGCGAACAAACACCCGAGAAGTGAGATTGAGAGTAACAGACACACAGACAGACAGACAAACCCAACTACAGTAACCCTCGATGCGCATGCGCGCCGAGGGTTAATTACTGCTTATACTTAAACAATGCTGATCTTTAGCTGCATGTACAATTACATAAAATAACGACGTGCCCAATTGTTAGCTGATCATGATTCACCAAAATAGACATCATGACATTCATACTGCGCATCAACGCATGTGCAATTATGGTATATACTTTCTGCCATAATGTGTAGCCAACAAGAAACAGGGTCTGCCATTCAGTTGGATAGCATTTACTATAGGATATGTAGTACAATTGATTCACAAGATTCTATTGTGCCATCTCGTAAACTCTTGACAAAATGAGTGAAGTGCAAACCCTCGGAGAACTGCGCACGCTTATGGACTGGGCTTTTAGTATGCGTTTACTCGTGGTCTCCACGCTATAAGTAGCTCGCGGAGAGTCTGACACGGACTAGCTACAGTAGTAGATAGCATGCGGGAGTCGATACACGCCCTTCGTTGTGACTTCTTATGCCTTCAAGATAGACAGAGCAAGCGGACCTGGTCGAGGTAAGCCTGTGCTAATATAATGCGCATGCGCATTTTCCACAGCGGCCGACATTAGCCGTACAATGCGCAACGGAGCATTTTCAGATAGAACCGCTCGAACATTCTGACCTTGCCCGTGAAGTAAGTCGTATCGTTTGTGAGACTAACGAACATTGGAGAAGTGAGATGTTGAGTAACAGACACACAGCTAGACACACTACCGTATATACCCTCGCTGCGCATGCGCGCCGAGCAAACACAGATAAGGCTGTACCGAAGCCCGCAGACAATTTTACGGCCAAAACATGCATGGAAAAGCAATCCAACAATAATGGCAGGTAGGGTCTAACCTCATTCCCCTGCTGTTTTTGTTGGAGAGGAAAATGTCTTTTTCCTCCCCCATAAAAACAGCCCTGGGAAATAATGATGTATGACGGCATTAGAATAACCACAGATGTCATAGCACACAAAACACGTAAGGAAGTAGGAGATGGACTACTTCAAGGACTCTGTAGACATGATAAGGATGCCTGAATGAACTGTTGCCCTGGCATGTGACCAATGAATCTGTGTTGTTGGTTCTATGGGAGTGATAACTGGAGGGTTTTGAGTCCTGCTGTAGAGGAGTCAATTTGCCGTCTGTGTGTGTGTGCAGTATTGTCTATAGCTTTTCTGATTCCCATGGAAAACAGCTTTCATTATGTGTGTCAATGTACAACAAGCATGGCAAAGGGTTATGTTTTGTGTACAGGGGAGATGCTTGAAGGTGGCGACAACAGAGGTGTGCAGACTGGTGAATCATGCTAGGGGTAGGGTGTGCATGACCGATAGAATGATACGTGAGGGTTGAAGCATCATGTGCCATATACTCACTGCTATTACAACGAATATTACCAGTGGTAAAGATAATTGGCTGATGTCATCTGGTACTATGTGTGATTCTTAGGAGCATGTGCCATTATGCTTCCTTGCATAGTATTGCTAGGGTGAAGGCTGTGAGTAAAGTCAAGGTGCATTTGTGAAGTGGAGGCTAGCTGTAGTGTTAATGATTGGTATATAGCTATGTGACACGAGGAGGAAATGGTGGTTTATGAATTATTAATAAAGACACGGTGCTTAGACACACTGCTATGTAAAAGTATGTAAATGATTATGTTCATACGGTCTAATGGTTCTAATAGTGACACACACCAGTGCGCAATGAATATATGCCAGCAGATTCAGGACCTGTTTGAAAATGTACATAGAATCATATGCACAGCTAGCTACACACACCTGCTGTAGTAGCTAGTGAGTCGAGACATAGGCTGGGTTTTCTTCAAGCCTCATCCTCATTGGGTTTTCATATGCTGGATCGTGGTGTAGAGCCGGATTAGCAGTAGACACCTCTTCATACACTGAGGCAGTATGGTGGTGAATTTAACATTTACATTTAGTTGATTGTTACCATGACACTTTTGTTGTGCTCATCTGAAACATTATCTAGTCATAAAACATGGTCAGACAAATAAGTGACATGTCGATTTACTCTTACCTTTGTTTCTATTTTTACCTGTCAAATAAGGACAGTCGTTATTATAATTGACAGATTGCGCTTAGCTAACGTACGATATATCCAAGCAACAATTGCCACAATGACGAAAGTAAACATTACTGTTGCTACTGACCCTGAAACTCCAACTACAGGGAAAGATACACAGACATACAAACTCTAGCTGCTTTCCAAACCTAATGTTGCATATACCTATGAGCAAGCACTCAGAGAAATAATAAGTTCGGTGGTACTGGGCTACACGTGTCTTTGTTGTTACAGCTACAGCTCAGGTTGGGCTGTGTTTCAACAGTACAGGGTGTATCTGTATACCTGCAATCCAGCCTGCTCCAACCTGCATTTGTGATGTTTGTTCCAATCACTCTAGCCTGGGTACCGTAGCGGATCTCTATACCACTCCGACCTGTCTCGTTCACTAGTGAGCAATTAACTGTGGTTTGGGAAGAATTGAAAATCTCAATTCCGTTCAAACCTGTGCTGTTTACAGTCGAGCAAGAAATCACTGTAAAATTTGCCTGTCGTATTTCAATTCCATCCCAACCTATTTCATTCACAAGCGTATCAGTAACTTTTGTTTTGAAAGCATTGAATATCTTGATTCCATTCCAACCTGTGCTGTTTACAACAGAGTAAGAAATCACTGTAAAATTTGCCTGTCGTATTTCAATTCCGTTCAAACCTGTTTCATTCACAAATGTGCTAAAAATGCCAGTCTGTGAAGAATTGTATATCCCAATACCAGTCCCACCAGTGATGTTTACAACAGAGCACGATATCAATGTAGAATTTGTCTGTCGTAGTTGAATTCCATTCCACCCAGTGCTATTGATGAAGGTGTGCAATATTTCAGTTTTTGATGTGTTGAAGAAATACAATCCGTGCGATCCGGTGTTATCAAAGTGGTGTTACATATGCTGGTATATGTGTGTGTTTGCAGAGTCATGCTGTCCACGCCGGTATTCTTCAAGATGGCAGCAAGATATGTTGGTACAATGGTGTAAGCGAGCATAACTGACAAGTTCTGGGGCCAATCACAACCACCTGAGAGAGTGACATTGTCTGTGCCTTCGAGGGATATACCTACAATTTTCAGTTCAATTCCAGCAATGTAAACATCAACAGTGTTGATAAACTGCAACAGATAACGTGAGCTGCTAATCTGCACTTGAGGGTTTGACTTTCTTTCAATGTCTCCTTCGAGGGTGATGCACGCAATGTTTCGTGCAACAAAAGACCTGGTGATGTGGTGTATTCCAGGGAGAAGTTTAAAGACTGTGTTGGAAATGATGTAGGTACTGGAGCTGGTAATATACTGGTCCGAGGAGTCAGCAGGGCTGTCCGGACAGGAGATACCAGCAGGTGATGTTGGAGTCACATAGTTGACTTGTTGGGAGCCAGTAGCTGCACCAGTGGATGAGACCAATAGGGTCAGACACAGCCACAAAGTACAGATAGTGATGCTCATCCTTTACAAATTTATGCTTGCACACTATAATGTACAACCATATTATGCGGTGTTGCCCTCAGGCTTTTGTGGGTGTGAGTGGAATAGGTAGTAGTGGCCTGTATCTCGGTTCAGTGCACAAAGTTTTTGGGCTATACGGACATCAGCCTTCATTGTACTCTATACCTGGGATGGTATGGAGATGTAGACGCTATTGTAGAAACTTAGGAGATTGTTTGATTGAATCTCACTTCTTCAGACAGCGATCTCAACATCTCGTACATTTGTATAATGGGCAAATCACTACTAACACACCTTCTCCGCAGTGTTCCCTTCCATGAAAAAACATGTTTTTATAGCATACTAGCTAAAAGGAGGAAAAGAAAGAACCTCCCCCACCAAGCACACCAAAAACACAGACAATAACATACCCAACACAGACAATAACATGCATACAGACACATACATCGTGTATTGCTGTGTATATATGCAACTTTGTACTGTATCTAACCAACACCCCCTCCCTCCCTCCATGTTGCCTGGTACACAATGTTGTATACACACACCCTCACTCCCCTTCACCTCCTCCTCTTCTCCCAGACTTCTACATCGGGGGATGAAGCGGATGCGGCGGTGGGCTATGCCACCAATACCTCATCCGTCACGGAGTGGTGTGGAAGACTGGGACCTCATGGAGAGGTTCTGGGAACAGTGGCATCTTCAAGTACCTCCGCGCGGAGCCCGAGGACCACTACTTCTTGCTGACAGAGCCTCCACTCAACACACACCGGAGAACAGAGAGTACACCGCCGAGATTATGTTTGAGAGTTTCAACGTGCCCGGTCTCTATATCGCTGTACAGGTGAGTGAGTGCGTGTGTGCGTGCTTGTGCATGTGTGTGGATGTGGATGTGTATCCCCGTTGTTTTGGTGTGGATACTGATATGAGCTGTTTATATGTACATATGTACGTACTACACAGACATTGGTCAATGGTTAAGTACACTTTCTGTTGTTGTCTATTATATATTATAATATGGCTGAAGTGGGTATAGAAAGTATGATGTGCTGGGTTAAGTTAATACAATCACTGGGACGCTTTCGGAGTTACTATGATTGGTGTGTTACCACCATCTCGGCCTCCTTTCAAGCCTTGAATATAATGAGGTTGTACTACCACTGACTGGACACTACAACCACCCTTGTCTGTTTCTCCCCCCACTTCTTCTTACGAACTACAAACTGTTCAGCGGAAACACGGCCTTGAATCTTGCATTAGAAAGTATTGCAGTGGTTTTTAGGCCTTTTGTCCTAACATTACTCTTGTGGCAAAAGGATTGATTGGCGGTTGTTGCCATGTCATCCGGCATGCATGGCGTATCTGCTTAACGCAACCTGCAATTAATGAAATGTCCCAATAATTTTCAAAATCTGTCTGACTGGTGTTATTTAAGCCTCCAACATTCAGATTTGCTAATTGAGCCTGTATAAGAGTATAGTTCTTTGTGGTGGGTGAATTATTAGGTGTGTTGTATGCACAGGTGGGGTATAACTGGCAGTTCCACCCTAATTCATTTAGTCACCCACCCTTGACTCCCTCTCCTACTCTGTTCCTGGTCTCTTTTCCTCCCCAGTTTCTCCCAGTTGCCTCTCTCCATTTTCCCCTCAAAACCTTCCTTAACTGTGTCTGTCCATCTCTCTACTTGTGTCCCAATGGTCACTAAAACACAATGCATGCAATGGGAGAAACGATAACAATGGCTGGGGTATACTTTTGACTAGGGACGTCAGGTGTAAAATGTCCGTACTGTCTCTGTCACTAGTACCGATCAAGGGCCATAAAGTATTCCATATGGCTCATTTGGTGCATGGGTCACAATTGTATAACTTCCCAACCCTAATATCCTTTCTACTTGTCCTTTGTCTCGCTTCGTGTATCTCCTCCATTCTATCTATCCCCCCCTCGCCTTCCTACTCCCCCCTCCCGTGCAGGCGGTACTGGCGCTGGCAGCATCGTGGACCTCGAGACAGGTGGGAGAGAGAACCCTCACTGGAACTGTCATTGACTCTGAAGACGGCGTCACTCACATCATCCCTGTGGTAAAACTCTCACTACATCCTCATTTCGGTTTTATTTGAACGGAACACTCAGAAACAACCGTAGCAAAATGCGCTCTCTTGTAGCAAGAGAGGGAAGAGGGAAAGAAAATAGTACGTGTTGGTTGTGAAATAGAAGGACATTGTGTGTGTGTGTGTGTGCGTGTGCGTGCGTGCGTGTGTGTGCGTGCGTGTGTGTGCGTGCGTGCGTGTGTGTGCATGTGTGTGTGTGCTCCTGTCCCCCTCACTGTGAAATTGTGTATGGTTGGCTATTGATACATGCACACACGTGAACACACAGAAACAATGTCCTACTCTTTCACGACCAACACTTACTCTTTCCTACTCTCTCTTTTCCTCTCTTGCTACAAGAATCCGCATTATTTTGCTACGATTGTTTCGTTTTTATGGAGTGGAGTGGTTGTTCTGTTGTTAACGTTTACACTATGTCCATGGCACGCTCTGTGCAGGCTGAGGGCTACGTGATTGGCAGCTGCATCAAGCACATCCCATCGCCGGGCGCGACATCACCTACTTCATCCAGCAAGCTGCTCGCAGATAGAGTCTGGGATTCCCCCGAGCAGTCCCTGGAGACTGCCAAGGCCATCAGGTCCGTTGATTACCACATGCAACTTCTGTCGTTCGTGATTCATGGCAAAAGGCTTTCGTGGATTTAAATCCCACTGACAAATGGACTTAAGTGGAATTAGTCCCACCTGTAACATTTTCCCCAGAAATATTTACACTGTAACATCCCTTCAAAGTTTCAGTTCATTCCTTCCATGCCTTGTACATCCACCCACACAGAGTTTGTAATTGGGGACTTTAACATGTTTGCTGGGGACTTTTTACTTGTTTGTAATATGGCATTGACGAGCTCTAATTGTGGTAATTTGCACACTTCAAATCAAAACCCCTCGCAATTCTCAGAAGGTATTTTCTGAGCCGTATCAGCAGACAAACACGCAATTAGTATTGCTCATATTACGTGCGTACCTTTTGTGACTTCATAGCATAGATATATACACGCATACCCTACTACATGTAGATGCAATCTCGTGCCGACTCGGTGCTTTTTTATTACATTCCAAGGCCCGCACTTGATTGTCACGTGATCATGTCGTAACTCCTCTGACACTGGGAGTGTGGGGAGAGTTGGCATGCCGTAAGACACTCTTTAACCCACCGCCCCGGTTCTCAAGGCTGGGCACTTGGTGTCCTAGTTGTGTGCAACTGTGTTGTTTGTGTCTGTGTATGTACTTGGGTGGAGGATGGGGGGTAACCTTTAGTTTTCCTCCGCTGAGTTCGAAGCTGAGCTGCAGTCGAGCCTCCACCGTCCGTTTGAGATCTCTCTGCAGGCGACGGCCAAAGTCCTTGAACATGGTGGAGCCTCCAGACAGCACTATGTTCTGGGGAAGACAGGCAAGTATGTAAATCCACTGGTCACTATAGTAAACTGAAGCTTAATTATAGAGATCAGAGAGATCTCAAACGGACGGTGGAGGCTCGACTGCAGCTCAGCTTCGAACTCAGCGGAGGAAAACTAAAGGTTCATATAGAGTCTGCACCATATAAGGAACGTGGCAGTATAAATGGGCTAAAATTTAGTTAAAAACGGAAACTTAATTGCATTCTTTTGCTGGGCCCTAATTGCCATCTTTAGTAATGTTAATTTATCCCTTATGTATATATACTGTTTTAAATATCCATTTGTGTGTTGTTTGGTGAGCAGATTGTTTAGACCAACCAGGACTCTTTAATATTGCTATCCAGTTGAGGTTGTATCCTATTGGTTAACTCTAAATAAGGGAAGCTTCTGACACTTTCGGAGTCCCTAAGGTGTCCCATATTCAGTGCTCTTTCACAGCATTTGAACCTACTAAGAATAGTCTTAGGGTTTTCGGCCAGTGAAGGCAGACATGATACAATGTGTTGTGCTGTGTGTTGTATATTCACAAGCCGTCGTAGTAAAGCTGAAACGAAGGTATTTGCTGAGTGAGACTGGTGACATTCACATGTGTAGTTAATGGTTTGCCTGTTACTATACAATAATAGTAACTGTAGTGCATAGTGAGCAGTGACATTGTTGGTGCCATTTGCGTCACGTTAAAATTTTATGTGTGGGTTCACTCATATTATTATTGCTACTATGTTTGCAGCCCAAGCCGATTGAGACGCAAGTGATCACCCACCACATGCAGCGATACGCTGTGTGGTTTGGAGGCTCTATGCTGGCCTCTACTGTGAGTCTGCTCGCTCTGTACATAACACATACTCTTCTCTCTATAATGTAGCCCTCCTCCTCTACTTCGCTATATACTCCCCCTCCCATTTCTTCTGTTAACTCTGAAGGGGGTTCTAAGAATGCTACATCACCATTTTGGAATGGAGTGCCCAGAAGGGGAGGGCATTTGCCTACACTGATGAATAAAAAAAATTTTACTTTTTGCCTATGAAGTTGCTAATAAGGTTCTGCGTACTCACCAATGTAAACTTTGTCCCTATGCCTATGAATACTGCTATTAACCACTTCCCTATGCTTCTTGGTCTTCTTTGTCCCTCTCTCCTCCCCCCTCCACAGCCGGAGTTTTACGAGGTGTGTCACACAAAGAAGGACTACGACGAGCATGGACCCAGCATCTGCCGCCACAATCCTGTGTTCGGCACAATGTCCTAACCTTTTACCTCCGCACACACACTGTGCGTGTGTTATTTACTCCATACAAAAACTCTGTAACATCAGTCTAGGCTTTTCACAGGGTAATTTATCGTTTTCGACTTAGAATTCACAATGTCAACGTTGTTTAGTGCCGTATTATACATTTATTGTTTAAAATAACATGCTGCGTAGTTGGCAGTGTGCATTAGCGAGATATTGTTTTTTGAAAGTTGTGTAAATTTATTGACAATACTGCTTTGTTTTAGCATGTTGTAGAAACTTCTATTGTAGCTACAATTGGTGCACTGCTATATAAGTGCCCTGAAGACAGCACCTGAGTACTGTAGGTGCCGTGGGGTGTCGAAACGTTAGAAAAACCATGCTCAACCATCATACTTCTGGAGTGAAATGTCACTAAAAACTGAGCTCCAGACTTGGCATTAACTGTGACCATAGTGCAAACATTCGTGGGGAAATTCGAGGTCGTTGGCAGCAAAATTGTACGAAACAATCCAGTGTTATGTCTTTGACTGATACAACAAGGGACACTATGGGGCCAACGGTTTTGTCCCTATCTCAGAGGGTCCCTTATTGGAGGTTGCACTGTACTCCTGGCGTCCTGGGGCAGACTCAGCCCTTTAATGGGCGTGCTATACCACATGACGCACTCATGAAGACACTTAGACACCTCTGCTTAGGTTGCAGAGCACTTCGATACTTTAGAGTTTTAGAATGTTCATGACGTGTTTGCTTAACCTTTGTCTTGTGCCCTCATCGATGTTTACAGATGCACAAAACAGAGAATGATGTCATCCCTTACTCACGAAAGGTTTGGGCTATGCTTACATATACAAGCCAAAATGACAAAAAAGTGGCTTCTAACTTTTAAGTTACACACCAGTCGCATGAAGCAGATTATGCTTTCATCATGTATTATGAAAAGCATTAACCCTCGGCGCGCATGCGCAGCGAGGGTTATAGTTGTCATTCCGTCCGTCTGTCTGTCTGTTACCACGTTTTCTCCCGCTACGCGCAACAAGACAGCCAAAAAGCGATACCGACTTGTTCAGTGCCACACTGGCTTTATTTTAAAAATAGCGATTTTGGTAAAAAAAGAGTCAGTAAAACGGTAAAATTGGACCAGCCCACCAATGACAGTGCCGCGCATGCGTATGGTATTATAGTCATCCGCGTCTCTACGGGCAAGGCTCTGCGTAAAAAAGCATTGCAGGTAACCTGCTGAGGCACAGCCTGCCCGAGTAAGAAAATGTTAATATCCTGCTCCTCCCCCACACCACTGCAGACATCAGAATGTGCACAGGGTGAACATCTACCATTGCTAACCTACTGATGTAGCCAGCCCATGATGACATGTAACAGCTTAGTAGTATGTACATGTACTTAAATAAGTCGTATCGTTTATGAGACGAACGAACATTGGAGAAGTGAGATTGAGTAACAGACACACAGACCCAACTACCGTATATACCCTCGCTGCGCATGCGCGCCGAGGGTAAAAAATTCGGATAAGTAAAGACACTCAACGCCGTACCGAAGTCAACAGATAATTTTACGGCCAAAACATGCATGGAAGCAATCCGACAATAATGGGAGGTAGGGTCTAACCTCATTCCCCTGCTGTTTTTGTTGGAGAGGAAAATGTCTTATGTAGACTATTATGTATGAATGATGGCGTTAGAATACCCACATGATGTCATAGCACACAAAACACGTAAGGAAGTAGGAGATGGACTACTTCAAGGACTCTGTAGACATGGGCTGAATGAACTGTTGACTCTGTGTTGTTGGTTCTATGGGAGTGATAACTGGGGAGTTTTGAGCCCTGGAGGAGTCACATTTTGCTGTGTGTGTGTGTGCAGTATTGTCTATAGATTTATTTGGAACGCAGCTTTCATTGTGTGCGTTCATAAATTTACATAAGCATGGTGATTGTTATTGTAGTACAAAGTGGCTTTTTAGAAAATTGCAGATAAATGTTTTCGTACACTGAGAGAGTCTTGTAGCCGGCTACACATCCGGTGTGCAGACTGGTGAATCATGCTATGGGGTAGCAATGATACGTGAGGATTGAAGCATGCATGTGCCATATACTCACTGCTATTATAACAAACAATTACCAGCTGGTAAAGATAATTGGCTGATGTTCATCTGGGTGATTCTTAGGAGCATGTGCATTATGCTTCCTTGCATGAAATTGTAGTTTATAGCATACCAGCCATAGGTAGATAGATAGATAGATAGATAAATAAATAAATATAAACCACCACCAACATAATATATCCACAAATCCCAAAACATCCATACAAAACACATACACAAATACACATGACATGAGAGGAGGACACTGGGTGCCCAGCCTTGAGAACCGGGGTGGTGAGTTAAAGAGTCTTTTATGGCTAGCCAACTCTCCCCACGCACCCAGCATCCAAACTCCACATCACAGACAATGACAGCCACACAGGGAGTAACTGTACGATAGCACAGTCACGACAACACAAGTAGAGTATGATACATATAAATATATATATATATAATTATAGATGGTAGAAAAATGAAATTGGTAACATTGTAGAAAAATAGAATCTAGCTTACTTACTGGAGTGGTTAAAATGACTCACTTGTAGCAGTAAAATCATGGTAGAAAAATATAGAATGACTTACTTGTAGCGGTAAAAACGTGGTAGAAAAATAGAATCTGGAATAAAACGACTTACTTACACAGTAAAAACGTGGTGCACTATGGTGGTTCCTATTAGTGCTGCCCCTCATGATTAGTAGCTATGTGACGTAGAGGGGAAAGCGATGGTTTATGAATTATTAATCAAGACACGGTGCTTAGACACACTGCTATGTGAAAGTATGTATATGATTATGTTCATACGGTCTAATGGTTCTAATATTGACACACACCAGTGTAATTTGCACAATGACAGCAGATTCAGGACCTGTTTGAAAAAGGTATGAACCATATGCACAGCTAGCTAGCTACACACACCTGCTGTATAGCTAGTGAGTGGAGACATAGGCTGGGTTTTCTTCAAGCCTCATCCTCATTGGGTTTTCATCTACTGGATCGTGGTGTACAGCCGGATTAGCAGTAGACACCTCTTCATACACTGAGGGTAGTATGGTGGTGAATATAACATTTTACATTAGTTGATTGTTACCATGACACTTTTCGTTGTGCTCATCTGAAACATCTAGTCATAAAACATGGTCAGAGTAATAAGTGCCATGTTCATTTTACTCTTACCTTTGTGTCTATTTTTACCTGTCGAATAAGGACAGTCGTTATTATAATTGACAGATTGTGCTTAGCTAACATACGATAGATCCAAGCAACAATTGCCACAATGATGAAAGCCAACATTACTGTTGCTACTGACCCTGAAACTCCAACTACAGGGAAAGATACACAGACATACCAACTCTAGCTGCTTTCCAAACCTAATGTTGAATACACCTATGAGCAAGCACTCAGAGAAATAATACTTACGGATGACATTTCGATGTGATAAATAATTGATTGGGGAAGATATTCCCACAGAAGGGACCGGAGTTACTTGAATCACAGACATCATAGGTGTAGGATTTGTTGAGCTTTGGGATCTCTCATACACTGACGAGGTTGGAGTCGTAATGTTGACTTGTTTCGAGTCAGTCACTATGTCATCAATAAATGTTTCATCACCGGATCCTGGGGCTTGTGGAGGTAACAAGTTTTGTGGTTCTGAGCTACACGTGTCCTTGTTGTTACAGTTACAGTTTAAGTTGGGAGGTTTTTCAACAGTACAGGGCATGTCTGTATACCTGCAATCCAGCCTGCTCCAGCCTACATTTGTGATGTTTGTTCCAATCACTCTAGCCTGGGTACTGTTGCTTATCTCTATACCACTCCAACCTGTCTCGTCCACTAGTGAGCAAGTAACTGTGGTTTGGGAAGAATTAAAAATCTCAATTCCATACCATCCTGTGCTTTTTACAGTTGAACATGATATCACCGTAAAGTTTGCCTGTCGTATTTCAATTCCATTCCAACCTGTTTCATTCACAAATGTGCTACAAATGCCAGTTTGAGAAGAATTGTATATCTCAATACCATTCCAACCTGTGTTTTTCACAGTAGAGTTATATATCACTGTAGAGTTGGCCTGTTGTATTTCAATTCCGTTCCAACCTGTGCTGTTTACAGTAGAGTATGAAATCAGTGTAGAATTTGTCTGTCGTAGTTCAATTCCATGCCACCCAGTGCTATTGAGTAAGGTGTGCAATATGTCAGTTTTTGATGAGTTGCAGAGGTTGAATCCGTTCCATCCGGTATTATTCACAGTGGTGTTAGATATGCTGGTATTATATGTGTTTCGCAGAGTTAATGCTGTCCAGCCGGTATTCTTCAAGCTGCAGCAAGATATGTTGGTATCTATGGTGTTAAGCAAACTAACTGCAGTTATAGGGCCGTCAACAACCACCCGATGAAGAGTGACATTTTCTGTGCCTTCAAGGGATATGCCTACGTTTTTCTGTTCAATTCCAGAGATGTAAACATCGACAGTGTCGATAAACTGTAACAGATAACGCCACAGATAACGTGAGCCACTAATCTGCACTTGAGGGTTTGACTTTCTTTCAATGTCTCCTTCGAGGGTGATGCACTCAATGTTTCGTGCAACAAAAGACCTTGTGATGTGGTGTATTCCAGGGAGAAGTTTGAAGACTGAGTTGGAGATGATGTAGGTACTGGAGCTGGTAATATATTGGTCCAGAGTCAGGCAGGGCTGTCCGGGACAGGAGATACCAGCAGGCGAGGTTGGAGTCACATAGTTGACTTGTTGGGAGCCAGTAGCTGCACCAGTGGATGACACCAATAGGATCAGACACAGCCACAATGTACAGATAGTGATGCTCATCCTTTACAAATTTATGCTTGCACACCATAATGTACAATGCCGGGAATGGTTGGTTGCTTTTTATGCTGAATTCCACCCCTATACAAAGCTGAAACTTCCTGCAGATAAGGTATATACATCCTGTATTAAATCTACCCACTTTCTCTTTGGTTGACAATCCATTTTTGTGTGTTTATACATTTCTTAAAATTTTTTGCAGTTTCCAGCCTTTCTTTTTGAGCCAGCTTTTACTGCATGTTGTGATCTATTTGACCCACAGCCATAGCTATCAAGGAATCGGTACATGTTAGAGACAACACACAGGAGAGACTAGCCCGAGGAGTGGACGATGATACATATACTTACATATACACCGACTACTCCTAGAGCACATTGATAGTATACATGTACTCAGTAGAGCGCTCGCCTAGAAAGCAGAGTGTCGTGTGTTGGAAACCCACCTAGGGCAGCTTTTTCCCCTCAGAAATAAATAGCTGTCATGGGTATAGTTGACTTGTTTGCCTTTCTACCTTGTACTTTTCACTTGTACTTTACTCCCGGCAGTTGGTACTTTCGCTTATTAATCAGTCTACCACATTAACTTCCGTGGGTGGATCAGAAAGGCGATGGTGTCTTCTTCCTCAATGGGGATATCTGCCTTTCCAATGCACTTCCATGACATGTATCACAGTGTGTGGGACATGCCCCCTATCTCAGCCCTTTAGCTCTGTTTGTATAAACCTACCCATGAGTATACACAGCCTACATAATGCATGCATGCGTCCACCTTATGCGGTGTTGCCATCAACCTTTTGTGGGTTTGAGGGGAATAGGCCGTAGTGGCCTGTATCTCGGTTCAGTGCACAAAGTCTTGGGCTATAATATGGACATCAACCGTCATTGTACTCTATACCTGGGATGGTATAGAGATGTAGACGCTATTGTAGAAACTTAGGAGATTGTTTGATTGAATCTCACTTCTTCAGACAGCGATCTCAACATCTCGTACATTTGTATAATGGGCAAAATCACTACTAACACACCTTCTCTGCCGTGTTCCCCTTCCATGCATACAGACACATACATCGTGTATTGCTGTGTATATATGCAACTTTGTACTGTATCTAACCAACGCCCCCTCCCTCCCTCCATGTTGCCTGGTACACAATGTTGTATACACACACCCTCACTCCCCCCTCTCCCCTTCACCTCCTCCCCTCTTCTACCAGACTTCTACATCGGGGATGAAGCGGATGCGGCGGTGGGCTATGCCACCAAGTACCCCATCCGTCACGGAGTGGTGGAAGACTGGGACCTCATGGAGAGGTTCTGGGAACAGTGCATCTTCAAGTACCTCCGTGCGGAGCCCGAGGACCACTACTTCTTGCTGACAGAGCCTCCACTCAACACACCGGAGAACAGAGAGTACACGGCCGAGATCATGTTCGAGAGTTTCAACGTGCCCGGTCTCTATATCGCTGTACAGGTGAGTATGTGCATGCGTGTGTGCGTGCTTGTGGATGTGTGTGGATGTGGATGTGTATCCCCGTTGTTTTGGTGTGGATACTGATATGAGCTGTTTATATGTACATATGTACGTACTACACAGACATTGGTCAATGGTTAAGTACACTTTCTGTTGTTGTCTATTATATATTATAATATGGCTGAAGTGGGTATAGAAAGTATGATGTGCTGGGTTAAGTTAATACAATCACTGGGACGCTTTCGGAGTTACTATGATTGGTGTGTTACCACCATCTCGGCCTCCTTTCAAGCCTTGAATATAATGAGGTTGTACTACCACTGACTGGACACTACAACCACCCTTGTCTGTTTCTCCCCCCACTTCTTCTTACGAACTACAAACTGTTCAGCGGAAACACGGCCTTGAATCTTGCATTAGAAAGTAT
Organism: Geodia barretti; assembly: GCA_030341885.1. Lineage (NCBI taxonomy): Eukaryota > Metazoa > Porifera > Demospongiae > Tetractinellida > Geodiidae > Geodia > Geodia barretti. The sequence goes on along the minus strand of CASHTH010000954.1, from coordinate 9,328 downwards.
TGCAGTGGTTTTTAGGCCTTTTGTCCTAACATTACTCTTGTGGCAAAAGGATTGATTGGCAGTTATTGTCATGTCATCCGGCATGCATGGCGTATCTGCTTAACGCAACCTGCAATTAATGAAATGTCCCAATAATTTTCAAAATCTGTCTGACTGGTGTTATTTAAGCCTCCAACATTCAGATTTGCTAATTGCGCCTGTATAAGAGTATAGTTCTTTGTGGTGGGTGAATTATTAGGTGTGTTGTATGCACAGGTGGGGTATAACTGGCAGTTCCACCCTAATTCATTTAGTCACCCACCCATGACTCCCTCTCCAACTCTGTTCCTGGTCTCTTTTCCTCCCCAGTTTTCTCCCAGTTGCCTCTCTCCATTTTTTCCTCCAAACTTTCCTTAACTGTCTCTGTCCATCTCTCAACTTGTGTCCCAATGGTCACTAAAACACAATGCGCGTGCAATGGGGGAAAACGATGAGAAATGGCTGGGGTATACTTTTTGACTGGGGACGTCAGGTGTAAAATGTCCGTACTGTCTCTGTCACTACCGAGCCAAGGGCCATAAAGTATTCCATATTGCGCATTTGTGCATGGGTCACAATTGTATAACTTCCCAACCCTACATATCTCTTCTACTTGTCTTGTCTCGCTTCTTTTCTCCTCCATTCTTTCTCCCCCTCCTCCCCCCTCCTGACCTCTCTCTCCTCCCCCCTCCCGTACAGGCGGTACTGGCGCTGGCAGCATCGTGGACCTCGAGACAGGTGGGAGAGAGAACCCTCACTGGAACTGTCATTGACTCTGGAGACGGCGTCACTCACATCATCCCTGTGGTAAAACTCTCACTACATCCTCATTTCGGTTTTATTTGAACGGAACACTCAGAAACAACCGTAGCAAAATGCGCTCTCTTGTAGCAAGAGAGGGAAGAGGGAAAGAAAATAGTACGTGTTGGTTGTGAAATAGAAGGACATTGTGTGTGTGTGTGTGTGCGTGTGCGTGCGTGCGTGTGTGTGCGTGCGTGTGTGTGCGTGCGTGCGTGTGTGTGCATGTGTGTGTGTGCTCCTGTCCCCCTCACTGTGAAATTGTGTATGGTTGGCTATTGATACACGCATACACGTGAACACACAGAAACAATGTCCTACTCTTTCACGACCAACACTTACTATTTCCTACTCTCTCTTTTCCTCTCTTGCTACAAGAATCCGCATTATTTTGCTACGATTGTTTCGTTTTTATGGAGTGGAGTGGTTGTTCTGTTGTTAACGTTTACACTATGTCCATGGCACACTCTGTGCAGGCTGAGGGCTACGTGATTGGCAGCTGCATCAAGCACATCCCCATCGCCGGGCGCGACATCACCTACTTCATCCAGCAGCTGCTCCGAGAGAGGGAGTCTGGGATTCCCCCCGAGCAGTCCCTGGAGACTGCCAAGGCCATCAAGGTCCGTTGATTAGCCACATGCAACTTCTGTCGTTCGTGATTCATGGCAAAAGGGCTTTCGTGGATTATAAATCCCACTGACAAAATGGACTTAAGTGGAATTAGTCCCACCTGTAACATTTTCCCCAGAAATATTTACACTGTAACATCCCTTCAAAGTTTCAGTACATTCCTTCCATGCCTTGTACATCCACCCACACAGAGTTTGTAATTGGGGACTTTAACATGTTTGCTGGGGACTTTTTACTTGTTTGTAATATGGCATTGACGAGCTCTAATTGTGGTAATTTGCACACTTCAAATCAAAACCCCTCGCAATTCTCAGAAGGTATTTTCTGAGCCGTATCAGCAGACAAACACGCAATTAGTATTGCTCATATTACGTGCGTACCTTTTGTGACTTTCATAGCATAGATATATATACACGCATACCCTACATACATGTAGATGCAATCTCGTGCCGACTCGGTGCTTTTTTATTACATTCCAAGGCCCGCACTGATGTCACGTGATCATGTCGTAACTCCTCTGACACTGGGGAGTGTTTGTGGAGAGCTTGGCATGCAGTAAGACACTCTTTAACCCACCGCCCCGTTTTCTCAGGCTGGGCACTTGGTGTCCTAGTTGTGTGCAACTGGTTGTTTGTGTCTGGTATGTACTTGGGTGGAAGGATGTAACTTTAGTTTTCCTCCGCTGAGTTTCGAAGCTGAGCTGCGTCGCGAGCCTCCACCGTCCGTTTGAGATCTCTCTGCAGCGGCGACGGCCAAAGTCCTTGAACATGGTGGAGCTCCAGACAGCACTATGTTCTGGGAAGACAGGCAAGTATGTAAATCCATGGTTCACTATAGTAAATGAGCTAATTATAAGAGATCAGAGAGATCTCAACGACGGTGGAGCTCGACTGCAGCTCAGCTTCGAACTCAGCGGAGGAAAACTAAAGGTTCATATAGAGTCTGCACCATATAAGGAACGTGGCAGTATAAATGGGCTAAAATTTAGTTAAAAACGGAAACTTAATTGCATTCTTTTGCTGGGCCCTAATTGCCATCTTTAGTAATGTTAATTTATCCCTTATGTATATACTGTTTTAAATATCCATTTGTGTGTTGTTTGGTGAGCAGATTGTTTAGACCAACCAGGACTCTTTAATATTGCTATCCAGTTGAGGTTGTATCCTATTGGTTAACTCTAAATAAGGGAAGCTTCTGACACTTTCGGAGTCCCTAAGGTGTCCCATATTCAGTGCTCTTTCACAGCATTTGAACCTACTAAGAATAGTCTTAGGGTTTTCGGCCAGTGAAGGCAGACATGATACAATGTGTTGTGCTGTGTGTTGTATATTCACAAGCCGTCGTAGTAAAGCTGAAACGAAGGTATTTGCTGAGTGAGACTGGTGACATTCACATGTGTAGTTAATGGTTTGCCTGTTACTATACAATATAGTAACTGTAGTGCATAGTGAGCAGTGACATTGTTGGTGCCATTTGTGTCACGTTGAAATTTTATGTGTGGGTTCACTCATATTATTATTGCTACTATGTTTGCAGCCCAAGCCGATCGAGACGCAAGTGATCACTCACCACATGCAGCGATACGCTGTGTGGTTTGGAGGCTCTATGCTGGCCTCTACTGTGAGTCTGCCCGCTCTGTACATAACACATACTCTTCTCTCTCTATATATATAGCCCTCTTCCTCTCCTCCCCCTCCCCTTTCTTCTGTTAACTCTGAAGGGGTATATACTAAGAATGATTTTGGCATGGAGTGCCCAATAGGGGAGGGCATTTGCCTACACTAATGAAGAAAAATGCTTAAGTTTTTGCCTATGAAATTGCTAATAAAGTTCTGCCTACCCACCAATGTAAACTTTGTCCCTATGCCTATGAATACTGCTATTAACCACTTCCCTATGCTTCTTTGTCCCTCTCTCCCCTCCCTCCCCTCCCTCCACAGCCGGAGTTTTACGAGGTGTGTCACACAAAGAAGGACTACGACGAGCACGGACCCAGCATCTGTCGCCACAATCCTGTGTTCGGCACAATGTCCTAACCTTTTACCTCCGCGCACACACAGTGTGCGTGTGTTATTTACTCCATACAAAAACTCTGTAACATCAGTCTAGGCTTTTCACAGGGTAATTTATCGTTTTCGACTTAGAATTCACAATGTCAACGTTGTTTAGTGCTGTATTATACATTTATTGTTTAAAAAAACATGCTGCGTAGTTGGCAGTGTGCATTAGCGAGATATCGTGTTTTTTGAAAGTTGTGTAAATTTATTGACAATACTGCTTTGTTTTAGCATGTTTTAGAAACGTCTATTGTACTGCTAGGTGCCCTGAAGACAGCACCTGAGTACTGTAGGTGTCATGGGGTGTCGAAACGTTAGAAAAACCATGCTCAACCATTGTTCTTCTCGAGTGAAATGTCACTAAAAGCTGAGCTCCAGACTTGGCATTTACAATTAACTGTGACCATAGTGCAAACATTCGTGGGGAAAATTCGAGGTCGTTGGCAGCAAAATTGTACGAAACAATCCAGTGTATGTCTTTGACTGATACAACAAGGGACACTATGGGGGCCAACGGTTTTGTCCCTATCTCAGAGGGTCCCTTATTGGAGGTTGCACTGTACTCCTGGCGTCCTGGGGCAGACTCAGCCCTTTAATGGGCGTGCTATACCACATGACGCACTCATGAAGACACTTAGACACCTCTGCTTAGGTTGCAGAGCACTTCGATACTTTAGAGTTTTAGAATGTTCATGACGTGTTTGCTTAACTTGTCTTGTGCCTCATCGATGTTTACAGATGCACAAAACAGAGAATGATGTCATCCCTACTCCACGAAAGGTTTGGGCTATGCTTACATATACAAGCCAAAATGACAAAAAGTGGCTCTAACTTTTAAGTTACACACCAGTCGCATGAAGCAGATTATGCTTTCATCATGTATTATGAAAAGCTATTAACCCTCGGCGCGCATGCGCAGCGAGGGTATAGTTGTCATTCCGTCCGTCTGTCTGTCTGTTACCACGTTTTCTCCCGCTACGCGCAACAAGACAGCCAAAAAGCGATACCGACTTGTTCAGTGCCACACTGGCTTATTTTAAAAATAGCGATTGTGGTAAAAAAAGAGTCAGTTAAAACGGTAAAATGGACCAGCCCACCAATGACAGTGCCGCGCATGCGTATGGTATTATAGTCATCCGCGTCTCTACGGGCAAGGCTCTGCGTAAAAAAGCATTGCAGGTAACCTGCTGAGGCACAGCCTGCCCGAGTAAGAAAATGTTAATATCCTGCTCCTCCCCCACACCACTGCAGACATCAGAATGTGCACAGGGTGAACATCTACCATTGCTAACCTACTGATGTAGCCAGCCCATGATGACATGTAACAGCTTAGTAGTATGTACATGTACTTAAATAAGTCGTATCGTTTATGAGACGAACGAACATTGGAGAAGTGAGATTGAGTAACAGACACACAGACCCAACTACCGTATATACCCTCGCTGCGCATGCGCGCCGAGGGTAAAAATATCGATAAGTAAGACACTCAACGCCGTACCGAAGTCAACAGATAATTTTACGGCCAAAACATGCATGGAAGCAATCCGACAATAATGGGAGGTAGGGTCTAACCTCATTCCCCTGCTGTTTTTGTTGGAGAGGAAAATGTCTTATGTAGACTATTATGTATGAATGATGGCGTTAGATATAACCAACATGATGTCATAGCACACAAAACACGTAAGGAAGTAGGAGATGGACTACTTCAAGGACTCTGTAGGACATGGGCTGAATGAACTGTTGACTCTGTGTTGTTGGTTCTATGGGAGTGATAACTGGGGAGTTTTGAGCCCTGGAGGAGTCACATTTGCTGTGTGTGTGTGTGCAGTATTGTCTATAGATTATTTGGAACGCAGCTTTCATTGTGTGCGTTCATAAATTACATAAGCATGGGTGATTGTTATTGTAGTACAAAGTGGCTTTTTAGAAAATTGCAGATAAATGTTTTCGTACACTGAGAGAGTCTTGTAGCCGGCTACACATCCGGGTGTGCAGACTGGTGAATCATGCTATGGGGTAGCAATGATACTGAGGATGGAAGCATGCATGTGCCATATACTCACTGCTATTATAACAAACAAGTACCAGCTGGTAAAGATAATTGGCTGATGTTCATCTGGGTGATTCTTAGGAGCATGTGCATTATGCTCCTTTGCATGAATTGTAGTTATAGCATAACCAGCCATAGTAGATAGATAGATAGATAGATAAATAAATAAAATAAACCACCACCAACATAATATATCCACAAATCCCAAAACATCCATACAAAACACATACACAAATACACATGACATGAGAGGAGGACACTGGGTGCCCAGCCTTGAGAACCGGGTGGTGAGTTAAAGAGTCTTTTTATGGCTAGCCAACTCTCCCACGCACCCAGCATCCAAACTCCACATCACAGACAATGACAGCCACACAGGGAGTAACTGTACGATAGCACAGTCACGACAACACAAGTAGAGTATGATACATATAAAAATATATATATAATTATAGATGGTAGAAAAATGAAATTGGTAACATTGTAGAAAAATAGAAATCTAGCTTACTTACTGGAGTGGTAAAATGACTCACTTGTAGCGAGTAAAATCATGGTAGAAAAAATAAGAATGACTTACTTGTAGCGGTAAAAACGTGGTGGTAGAGATAGGAAAAACAAAGAATCTGGAAATAATAAAACGACTACGTACCCAGTAAAAACGTGGGCACTATGGTGGTTCACTATTAGTGCTCTGCCACTTCATGATTAGTCGCTAGTGTGACACGTGGAGGGGCGAAGAAAGGGCGATGGTTTATGAATTATTAATCAAGACCACGGTGCTTAGACACACTGCTATGTGAAGTAGTAATGATTAGGTTATGATATCAGGTCTAATGGTTCTAATATTGACACACACCAGTGTAATTGACACTATGACAGCAGAAGATCAGGACCTGTTTGAAAAAAGGTATGAACCATCTGCACAGCTAGCTAGCTACACACACTGCTGGCTAGCTAGTGAGTGGAGACATAGGCTGGGTTTTCTCAAGCCTCATCTCATTGTGTTCATCTACAGGATCGTGGTGTACAGTCCGGATGCGCAGTAGACACCTCATCATACACTGAGGGTGTAGTTGGTGGTGGGTGAATAAATTTACATCAGTGCCATGTTACCATGACACTTTCGTTGTGCTCATCTGAAATCTCGTCATCCAAAACATGGTACAGAGTAACGAGTGCCATGTTCATCGTACTCTTACCTTGTGTCTATTTGTACTGTCGAAAAGGACAGTCGTATTATAATGACAGATGCTGACTTAGCTAACATACGATAGATCCAAGCAACAATTGCCACAATGATGAAAGCAACATTACTGTTGTCCTGACCTGAAAACTCCAACTACAGGGAAAGATAAACAGACATACCAACTCTAGCTGCTTTAATACACTAAGTGAATACACCTATGAGCAAGCATCAGAGAAATAATACTTACGGTGACATTTCGATGTGATAAATACTGATTGGGGAAGGAGAGTTCCCACAGAAGACCGGAGTTACTGAATCACGAAATCATAGGTGTAGGAGTTGTTGAGCTTGGGATCTCTCATACAATGACGGGTTGGAGTCGTAATGGTGACTGTGGTTTGAGGCAGTCACTATGTAATCAATAAATGTTTCTAAACGGAGCACCCCCCCCCCCCCCTTTTTTTTAGAAAAAAATTAAATTCCCCAATGGGGCGGGTGGATCTACTCCAGTGCGTACCGCTGGGTCTCGATAGGTAACCAGTTTTTGGTTATGAGTACAGTGTCTTGTTGTTACAGTTACCGTTTAAGTGGGAGGTTTTTCAACATGACAGGGGCATGTCGTATCTGCAATCAGCCTGTCCAGCCTACATGTGAGTTTGTTCAATCACTCAGCTGGGTAGTTGCTTATCTCTATTCCACTCCACCGGTCGTCCCCTAGTGAGCAGCACTGTGGTTGGAAGATTAAAAATTCAATCATACCATCTCGGTGTTTTACAGTTGAACATGATATCACCGTAAGTTGCCTGTCGTATTCAATTCCATTCCACACCTGTTTCATCACAAAGTGCTAAAAGCCAGTTTGAGAAGAATTGTATATCTCAATTACCTTCCACCTGTGTTTTCACAGTCGAGTTTATATCACTGTAGAGTTGGCCTGTGTATTTCAATTCCGTTCCAACCTGTGGATGTGTACAGTAGAGTATGAAATCAGTGTAGGAATTTGGTTTTTTCCTTGGGTCGTATTCAATTCATGACCACCCAGTGCTATTGAGGAAGGGTGTGCAATATGTCAGGTTTTGATGAGTGCAGAGGTTGAATCAGTGCCATCCGGTATATTCACAGTGGGTGTTAGAATGTGGTATTATCTGTGTTCGCAGCGTTAATGCGTCCAGCCGGTATTCTTCAAGAGAAGCGGATATGTTGTTATCTATGGTGTTAGCAATTAATGCATTTTAGGGACGTCAACAACCACCTGATGAAGAGTGACATTTTTGTGCTTCAAGGATATGCCTACGTTTTTTCTTTCAATTCCGAGATGTTAACATCGACAGTGCGATAAATGTGACAGATAACGTGACGGGCTGGAATGATCTTCACTTGAGGGTTTGACTTTCTTCAATGTTTCTTTGGGGTGATGCAATCATGTTTCGTGCTACAAAGACCTTGTGAGGGGTGTATTTTAGGGAGAAGTTTGAAGCTGTGTTGAGATGATGTTGGTACTGGAGTGGTAATATATTGGTCAGAGTGAGGCAGGGTTTACGGGACAGGAGATACAGCGGTGATGTTGAGTCAAAAGTTGACTTGTTGGGAGCCGGTAGCTGCACAGTGTATGAGACAATATGGTCGACACAGCACAATGTACAGTAGTGATGCTTATTTACAAATTTTTGCTTGCACATATAATTTACAATGCGGGATGGTTGGTGTTTTTATGTGTGATTTCCACCCCTTATAAAAGCTGAAACTTCCTGCAGATTAGGTATATACATACTGTATTAATCTACCAATTTCTCTTTGGTTGACAATCCATATTTGTGTGTATACATTTCATACATTTTTTGCAGTTTCCAGCCTTTCTTTGTGAGCCAGCTTTTACTGCATGTGAGTGATGTATTTGACAAACCACAGCCATAGCTATCAAGGAGTCGGCATATTACATGTTGGAGACAAGACCAGAGAGATTAGCCGGGAGTGGACGATGGTACATATACTTACATATACACACACCGACTACTCCTGGAGACATTGATAGTATACATGTACTCAGTATGAGCGCTCGCTCGAAAGCAGAGTGTCGGTGTTGGAAACCAACCTAGGACAGCTTTTCCCCTCAGAAATAAATAAGCTGTCAATGGGTTATAGTGGACTTGTTTGCCTTTCTACTTGACTTTTCACTTGTACTTCTCCCGGCGGTGGTACTGCGATTATTAATCGTCTACCACATAATTCCGTGGGGGGATCAGAAGGCGATGGTGTCTTCTTCTCAATGGGGATATCTGCCTTCCAATGCACTTCCATGACATGTATCACAGTGTGTGGGACATGCCACCACATATCTCAGCCCTTTAGCTCTGTTGTATAAACCTACCCAGTGAGGTTGATATCAGCAGCCTACATAATGCATGCATGCGTCCACTTATGCGGGTGCATAACCTTTTGTGGTTGAGGGGACTAGGCCGTAGTGGCCTGTATCTCGCGTTCAGTGCACCAAAGTCTTGGGCTATAATATGACATTCAACCGTCAGGTACTCTATACCTGGGATGGTATAGAGACGTAGACGCTCTGTGTAGAAACTAGGAGATTGTTGATTG
>CASHTH010000953.1:0-13952 GCA_030341885.1 Geodia barretti | reverse complement strand
TGATCACACTTGCGAGTATGTGTATTCAGTTCAAATGGACCAGTTCAAAAATGAAGACCAGCCAATGACAGTTACAGCCACTGCACAAATCACCTGCGAATCAAGTGAGAAAAACTTCATAATAGCTATATTCACTTTTTACGTTGATGTCAAAATTTACCAAATCTTGTTGGTTCACTCCAGTTTAAGCTGTTGTCAATATAACTCTGCAGGTGGATCGTATGGCTCAGTTGATGCAACTCGGTACTGTATGGTCATAACAGGGGTTGGAGGAAACTTCCTCAGATTCGGACAAAACCAGTCAAATGAAACGGACGTCAACTTAAGGTCAGTAATCACACTACATTAGCCAGGATTTCACTCATTATGATTTAGACCAGAGTCAATATTATGCTATGTATGACTCTTGTTACATATGTGCACATGAACATACCTTTCAAGCCACTATACACACTCTTCAGAGTATGCACACTGAGACTGAAGGAACAGTATTACTAATGCTGATTTGCTATTGTTTCCCTACAGTACACTGCATGGGTTTGCAGTGGATCATCTCTCTGGCTGGTTCTGTTTTGTCCAGACCAGTGAGGGTCGTGTGGTGTCAGTGTTCCACTCCAGGACAGAGGACAGCGAGGCCGTCACATTCAAGAAGGGCATTGCTGCAGCTTTTCAGGCCAACTTCAGAGGAACATTTGAAGAGACTGAGATTGACACAAACTCCAAACATCTGTCCCATTACAGGTTCATACAGCCAGCTAGTCTATTACACGTCAAGAGACATAATATGCATACAACTTATATTATAGTCACTTTACACCGTATGTCTTAAATGTTCAGCAACTGTGTTAGTTTGTCTTGACTATGTATAGCTACATGTAAGTATGTAAAAGGGAGTTCTTGACAGTTAAAAATGGTAAATATATGTAGGGAACACATCCAAACATGTGGTGTATTTCTACTCTGATATCCTTATCTCAGCTATGAGAAGTCGGGAGAAGGCTCCATCAAGATGCATCGCAGCATCAGCAATGATGATGTGGTGGAGTACCCGGCAAACATACCTGCTGGAGATGTTGAACTGGTTGAAGAAGAAGACATTGAGTACAAAGATGGCCGACTGGTCAAGTCTAATGGAACCATGCACCTCTTGGTAGAGAGGGTCATGTCGACACAACAGGATGACGGGACACCTACCGAGGACCACGAAGATGAATTCTCAAACATATTCAATGTCCGTGGCAATTTCAGCATGGAACTGAGAGTGTGCAGACTAGTCCCTCGTACTGCCAGGAGAAGAAGAGGCGCAGTGAGAGAGAACATCGACAGCGACTCATCATCAGAGGAGACACTCATGGCATCATTTGATCAAAGTATGTAGCACAATACTTGCACATGAACTATCCGTCTATATGTATTCTGTAAACAATGTTTAACACAGAAAAGAGTGACTTGGAGACACTAGAAAAACTTCGCGAAAATCTTCAAACCTCTGATCAGATGATTGCCGCAATTCGAAATGCCAACAACACCAAATTCTGTGAGTATAAAACTTGACTTGTTGTCTCACCTGTAGCTCTCTCATACAGTTGAATTGTTACAACCCCTATCATTAGCATTTATCTCCATGCATGCATACACCAGACAAGGTGCTAGAAGTGGTGATGGTGTTGGAGTCCAAATATGGAGCCAAAGGAACTCCCATGATAGAACATGTCCTTGACTACTTAAATGAGGTAAACTCAATTCTTTTGCACTCTCTCTTAATTAGTAAGGACTGTATACTGAAAATACCATGCACACACAACTACATTCTGAAGGTGATCGATGAGAAGTCAGAGACTTATGAGATCCAACGACTGAACATCTACTCCCTACTAGGCACAGAGGGCAGTCTCCAGGCACAGAATGTAAGTTGATACAGTGATATATGCACTGTAGAGATGGGATGAAATATGGGGTAGCTAACCAATGTTTAGCCGTGTAAAAATGTATGACAAACCACCCCAGATACATACGTAAATGTGATGAGGAAGATGTGCATTTGGGTCAGACCATTCATTGAGCTCTTTTGTTTCTCACTGTCAGGTGCTGATGGAGCGACTGAGATCACCTGATCTGTCAGACATGGAGAGGAACTCACTCATACTAGCCGTAGCCTCACTCCCTGATCCCAGCTCTGGACTCATTCAAACACTCGAGCACATGATCGCACAGAACGAGGAGACAACCACTCTTCTCCTGGCCTACGGTGCTCTTGTAGCCAACGTTGCTCCTGACAGAGAACGTGAGATGGTTAAATTTATAACTGATCGACTCCCTCGAGATCCTACTGATATTGAAGTACTTATCCATGTCTTGCATGCACTGGGAAACACTCAGTCGATGTTAGCAGTGGAGCACATCATACACTACTCACAGCATGAAGATGAAGCTGTTGGACTGGCTGCAGTGACCGCATTGAGACTATTCACGAGCGAACCATCCGTTCAACAGCAGTTTATTTACACTCTGGGGAATTACACTCATTCGGTCGCTCTTGTAAGTGCCATCATTGATGCCCTTCGAGATGGCTTTGAGCAGAATCGACAAATGACTTTCAATGAAGACTTGATACATCTTCTCACGAACATTACCCTTGATCTTGGGAACTCTGCTCTTGAAAATGAGCTCGTTGACTTTTTAAAATTGGTTGGCACTCGTGAAACACTAGCTTTAGCTGATATGATCAACACTAGCAGTGGTTTATCACGTCAAAAGCGGCTATCGAGCACTGATTGGTCCTCTACCGATTCAAATTTCAATGCTGTGTGTCCTCTCAGTGAGAGAGTTCAAGATGAGAGTGACTTCCCCAACCATCGTGCCTACCTTTGGTGGAAACGAATTGGTCGAACATCTTCCAGTTACCCATTCTATGTGCAAGCAACTGCTGGAGCATTCGCAGGTTACAGTAGCAATTGCGATTTTAAGGTCAAAGCAAAAGCTCTCATTCGTGGATGTGTACTTAGTCGCGAGGGTGAGATTGTGAACATTCTGGGTAGCTATGTGTCTCTAAATGGACAGATGAACGGAAAACTATATGTCAAGTTTGGTTCCAACGTAGTCTTAGACATCAATCAAAATGTCGTCACATCATTCACCAGAACATACAACCTTCCAACATACAGAAGAACACTGTTCACCTTTTCCTACACATTCACAGTGTGGATCATACCACTGACACTCTCTGTGGATGTTCAGATAGGGTTAAGGGGGACGATGCAAGTTTCGGGCAATTTGAATGCTGCTCTACAAGCAAGAGCAGAAATTGCACCGACTGCCTATGCTTCAGTTACTGCCAGTGTCTCTGTCTCTCTTCTGGTTAGTATGTAATCTTATACACTCATCTGCATGCACATAGAGTTCCAAGTGAACTCTGATGTTTCCATATATCAGCTTCATCAATAGTTTGATGTGAATCGCTTTAGGAAACACATGTGCATGAATATTCTCCCGCGCTGCACCCACTACATGCATATATAGGTGATGTCAACAGAATATAACAAAAAGAGGGACACAAACTCCACACAACAGCCTCCTTGGTTCATGCACATGCAGTCACATGCATACAGTGTCTAAACAGCCCCTAAGTCACAGTACTAAGTGTGGACTATTGTTTGTTTTCAGATTGGTCGTGCGGGACTTTCCCTGACTGGCTCCACTGAGTACAGCATAGGAGTAGAAGCATCTGTCAACACTTGCTGGGTGAATCCCAGTGTGGCCGTAACGGTGTACGATGAATGGCCCGGAGGGCAAATCACATTCTCTGCCTTCTACCAGTGGCGAAGTTATTCATGGTGGTCTGGGGTAAGATTCGTACCTAACTCTTAAGCAAATGTCTGCATCATTCAGTTTATGCACACTTCCTAATAAGCACAAACCAACTACAAATGGAGACTCTTTCACACGTTAGCGTTACAATTGGAATAAAAGTTGATGTAGAACGTATTTACTACTCATACGTTGAATGACATATCCTTCTTCTTCAAGAAGCATCCCAAAAAAAAGCAGTTTTCAAGAAGCAGTACATCACCACCCTTAGACCGATAAAAAAATATTAAAAGATAAGTAGCCAAGCCTTCTAGAGGGAGCTTTGCTTTCATATGTGGATAGCTACCATTCCCTATCCTATGCTTACAGATTTAGAGTTTGAGTTGAGTATATTCGTGTAAATGGTTTTTTCGTCAAAACTGTGTACTGCTCGAGTCAATGTCCGAGTACAGTAATGTGACTGTAGTATGAAAAAACTCTTTGTGCAGTCTGTTGAGTTCAGTCAGGGAAGGATTAATGTTTTGTGTTATTAGAACTATCCACAGTGCTTAGTGGGTGAGCTCAATACCATATGACATCTTAGTACACAGTCTCTCAGTGGAGGGCGCAGGACCTGTACATGTTACCCAACCAAGCTAAACAAACACAGCCCACTGTCACAGTCCTGATACTATGGACAATCTGGGTCACTCTAGATGTAACATACATTTTATAACATAGCTAATGGACCACAAAAATTGCGAATGGACATAACTAGAACGATGATTTACCTGGAGGTTCACTCCCCAAGTTTTCATACTATTACACAGTTTTCTTGTAGGGCATTCAAAATGCTAAATATTATAATAAATTTGTGTTAGTTGGCGCATGCACCGGGAATAAAGCGAAAAATATAATCTTCAACTATCAATATGCAAAAGAATTATGCAGTTGGGCAGAAGAGTTCTAACTGCATAAGTACAACAAGTAGAATAAAGAGAGGAAAAAACAACACCATGGCGCGGATGGGGCTCAGATACTAAACAAACAGTGTTATCAATGACAGGCTATAAGTATGCAAACAACAGTTACAATGACAGACTATGTCTTTAAAACGTACATTGTACATGATTCCTAGTCCCTCTACCATGTGTGGCAGTAATGGTGGATATCATGCCACACTGTGCTGAACTTAGGGATTTCTGGCATCAGTTTAGTGTATATGCATGCATGTCCATAGACTAATACAGTGGAACCTCTCTATCAGGACACATCTGAAAGGAGGACACATCATAAACAGGAAACTTTTACAAGTCCCAAATACCACATTTGTGTACTTAGCAATCCCTGAAATAAGGACACCTCACTATTCAGGACACTTTATTCTGGCCCAACGGTGTCCTGATCAGAGAGGTTCCACTGTACAACTCCATTACTGGGATATAGGGGAGTATTTATTGTCACCAACAATGTGAAGCATATGTGACCCGCTCTGGGAAAAGGTACAATTCGGCGCAAAAATTCAAAATTGCGTTACGCGTATTGTTCGAAAGCGCAACGCACACTGCATACAACGAAACCATCGAGTTTTTTTGCTAATATGCGCATACCGGAAAATCTATATTTGTGCCAAATTGTACCTTTTCCCAGAGCGGGTCACATATATAGAGAACAAAATAGTCATGGGACAATATTCTAGTACCCTTCCTTACTCCTTATGCTGAGATAGTAAGAGGAGACTGGGATAAGGTACTGTATATACATGTGTAAAATACCTTTGATCCATTCCATGGTACTGACACTCCTGATAAATTGAGGGAGTTGAGTTGACCACACCCACTCAACGAGCCAACTTCGTAGCCGCAGTCACAGTGAGCAATATTTAGAGTGTGTGCAACAGTGGGAAATGGCAGAGGGCAGTCAGGTCTCTTACCTGCATACATATAAACTTGTTAACATGGTATAATGATATAAAGTGTAGGGTAATGGTCAATATTAATAAATGTATGATGCACATGTAAATGATAAGGTAGCATCGTGCTAGACAAGCTCTCCCACTCCTCCTGCGAGCATTATAGCTTTGCAAAACAGTTTTGAGCTCAGAGAGAGGGTTATATACACACAAATACATGTACAAGGAAAAATCCCAGCATGCTTGCAATTAAGTTACACGAGGTCACTAAATTAATAATTACACACATACGTAGGGAGAGTGTCTGGGGACAATTAAGGCTAATCAATCAGAACACACATTCTAGTGAGATAGAAAAGTGGCGAAAGAAGAAGGAAAAACAATATGCATCATGTACACGTATGGCCACAGTCTGAGTACACACTACATGTTAATGTTACCAAGCTCTTCCAGAGCTGGTGATCCTGTGAGAGTATACAAGAAGAGAGAGTGAATGAAGAGTACATACAAACTGACCCACGTCAGTTGCGTGTAACGATCAATGCACACACATGTACGTTAGCCTCCATAACAAGCCTTCCCCCTACATATACCTGTTATCTACCCTTTACCACAATAGCGCTGTAAAGAAAAGGGAACGTCTGGAACTGAGGCTACTAGGCATGAGAGCATGTGTAGTTGCATGTATACCACATGTAAAATTTCTCAACTACCTAGACGATTTTAAATTCCAATCACAAGCACCTACAGACATACAATGTAGCCTTGGTTCCAGGCCCTCCCTTGTTTATGTGGACAATAATTATGTGGGCGTGTAATTCTGCGGAGGTGGAAAAACGCTTGGAACCAAGGCTAATCACACATAATAGACACAAACAAGCATGCAAATAATATGTACACTTCACACTGACCTTGAGGTAGAGCAGTGAGTGTGGTGGAGGTGATTCTGGTGTGAGAGTGTGAGGTTTGTGAGGTGAGTGAGGGGAGTGTGGAGGAGAAAACAGATGCCTCGATCTGTGGCCTTCACATGTGAGAGATTGAGGCTCTCCATCGACACACAGCTTGTGTGTGTGTGTGTGTGTGTGTGCATGTGCGCGTGTGCGTGTGTATGTGTGTGTGTTGGGTATTGGGGGAAGCAAAGGAAGATAGTCCTACAGATTGTGGGAGGCGTGTGCCAACTCACCGCGTGTGGCTGCCTAGTGGTCCAAGGTGTATGCATCATTAACTGTTGACTCACTTCTACTCTACTTGGGGACATGCATGGGCAATATTGAGCTATTATTCTACTCTATGGTTTCTGTGTCATTTATATATTTGCAAGTAATAGGGGAGGGCAAGGTGCTACTGTTAGAGCGGAACAGTATGTGTGTTTGCGCTACACATACAAGCACAAGAGTAAGACATGGATGCCCAGCCTTGAGAACTGGGGATAAAGATCCAACTCTCCCCACACATCCAATGTCAGACTCTCGTGCAAAATCTACAGCTTACAGTACTGTATTGAAGTAGTTACAATCACTACTCGCTCTCTGGGGACTGCAATCCGATGGTTCTACTAATGCACAGTGGGGTATATACTTATAGGGAGTTGTGATGTCAGAGAGAGAGAGAGAGAGAGAGAGAGAGAGAGAGAGGGGGGGAGGGAGGGAGGGAGGGAGGGAGGAGGGCGTGACACGAGAGAGACGGAGGAAGAAGAAAGGAGAAGAGAGAAGCAAGAAAAGTGTGTGTGTAAATGCTATTTTTCAAGCTCTGGAGAACATTTTCAAGTACATGACAGTTGTGCAAAGCACCTTAGATGTCTCTTGCAGTAGTGATATTGGCAAACCAGTTTTCTTCATTATCACCTGTCACACACGTTAAAAAGATCTGCCACCTGATAATACCTGCCATGGATTTTGTCAGAGCAGTTGGGTTCACCTTATAAGGATGTCTCATCACTTTCCCCATCTCGATTGCGTATAGTTACTGTCCCCATTCCATGACTCATACACAGACTTTAAATAGCAGTCAGTCGACATACCAAACCACTTGTGGTTCGGTTCCAATCTGCGACCTCTCCGCTCTTCATGCTGGACTGGAATGGGGCCGGCTTCACAACCCTCCCTTCACGATTCCTTGACAATAGATTGATTATCACCATCAAGGCACACAAAAGAGTTAAAATCTTGCAAAAGCTCGCTTTCTGTGTGTTTGCTAAATGTCAAAGGTGTACCTAATGACACTGCCACCACTCTTGTACATCTGCAGCCTCTTGATGGTGAACTTTGACCTCTGGTGGTTGCCAGTGGCAACCCGGTCTGCAATAGTCCAGCATGCATACACACCTGAGTCAGTCATATGCATAATAACTAATACAGCGATACATATTGCTACTTGAGAGTATGGTGCACACTTAGCATGCTCTAGTTGGTCTTCCAAGCATCACTCTTTCCCTCTAAGGACTGTCAAGATTATGAGATACACTGAGCTACAGTGGGGGGTGGGTGGGGGGGGGGGGGGGGGGGGGGGGGGGGGGGGGGGGGTGGGGGGGGGGGGGGGGGGGGGGGGGGGGACCTCTGTATGCGGACCTATTGGGCCATTTAAAGTGTCCTGACTACATCTATGGTTTAGGACCAACTACACAGTATAGTCTCCCGTTTATAGCCTATTAGGTGAGTTCATTTCAGAGATATGCTGATAGAGAGGTTCCACTGTACTCTCCGACCGGCACGTATAAGTGATATTATGCTTGCATTGTGCCTCTGGTACCGCGATGGGTCTCTACATAGACACCTACGGATCGTAGGTTCAACATCTACTCTCATGTCTACAGTCGGAATCAAGCTAACGAAGGCGGGTTATACGGACGAGCGACAGGTAGCCATACGCTGGACCGGGGTTTGAGACGTGCTCGCTGACTTCTTCAACGGCTTGTTCGCTCGCTTCTTCCCATGGCTCTGGACTCACGATAGCTGCACGCGTGTGTGTGTTCTGTGACGAATGTGCCCATGCGCAATTTGGCCTCGGTATCGTTGCGTGCAGGTTGAGCACAGCGACGTCAGAGTGCAAAAATCACACCACAGCAGTATATTATTATGCTTGCATTTTGGCCTATGGTAAACGGATGGGTATATACATATAACCATCATATATATGGTTACAGTAGGATCACGGTATGAAGAGGGTTTTTATACCAGTACGGGAGAGACAGTAGCTATAACGCTGACCTGGGTTCGCTGACTTCTTCAACGGCTTTTCTTCGCCTTCTTCCCCATTGGCTGAACCACTAGAGCTGCCACGCGGTGGTGTGTTCTGTGCCGAACTGTGCCCATGCGCAAATTGGCTCGGTATCATCGTTGCGTGCCTGTCTGATCCCGCGGACAGTCAGCGTGCACATAATGGGGTAGAAAACACGAGTGCACATCGTTGACAAAAAGCAAAAGTTCCACACCAAAATAAAATCAATTATTGTGTAATAATATTGTACACGAATGGTAAAAGAAAAGGGGTGGTGCTACAAAGAGAGGGTTGTCATTCATCATGAGAGGAAAGAAAACACAACAATTTCTTTTCTCTGGAACACTGAAATCTGATGTGCAAGTGATATATATCGAGGACAGTTTCAATGTTGATTCAGGAGCGTTTCAGTGAGGTGACTCTATCTGGTCGGCCAGAGAATAGAGCCATGCCCCGATCTCAGTATCGTGATGAGAAAGAAATTCCACATCACAGGACCACCGTACCTGTGATCACTCCAGACCTGGAGAAGCTGTGACAATATCTTCGTGTTTGTCTCGACAGTACCGGACACGATGCTGTCAATTGAGCACCAGTGTCATCATGGAGAGAAAAATTCCTAATCGTCTGTAGTTGACTCCAACTTTTTTTGGAAAGTCGAGATGAAGGAGGGTGACCGAGGCGAAGCAAAATGGCTGGTGAAGCTTGCGATGTCTGTCCCGGTTTCGCTATAATCACAGAAGATGCTTGTATGAGCCTGTTTGAAGGTTCATTCTGATCTGTAGCTACTTCTCCCCTGACTCTGAGAGAGTGAGTGTTCAGAGTTTGGAGAAGGTGGCAGTATGAGGTTGCTTCACTGTCTTGCAAGGGCAGATTACGCTGGGTAACCTCATCTCACTGAGTCGCCTGACCCCAAACACCTCTCAATAGCACACATATCGTGCGACGAAAACTTGACTGCATATCTCGGGAAGCAGTGTTGTATTGTGGATTGGTAACAACGTGAACTACAAAACAAATGAGAGGTCGACGAGAATGAACTTGGCAAAGAAGTTTTGGATCTTAGAGTGAGGCAATGTTGTGGGAAAGACATTCAGGTGTGCCATCTGCTCTCCTGCTGACCTTCCACTTGTATGTGGAGAGGAGGCATGAGATGTGCTATAGACAGACGCTAGATAGCGTTAAATCACTGCATGCGCATAGTGCATCAATATAAAAACACAATTAAAAAGCTTATATACAAAAATACCAAAGCGATGAATATTCGAGCGTTTTCATTCCTTTTTACGTTTTTTACGTTGCACAGAGTCATCTCAAATCTGGTCGGCCAGAGAGGTTCACATTTCCTCAGAGCAATAACAAGACTCTCCCATGTCCACTCATGCCATCTCCTCAAGATCTCTCGAGTTAATATCCTGCTTTCCCCTCGACAGTCATTCTCAACGACGGCCATCTTGTCCCCTCTCTTGTCATTGTGTAGGAAGGTTCCAAATATCTGGTAGCTACTTCTCCCTGACTCTGAGTGGTACATCGAGGTCCAGTAGCTCTGGCAGAGTAGGACGGTCACCTGAGACTGAAGTATAATAACATCACATGTGACTACACTATCACAACAATAATTAATACACAATCTACTGGAGAATGCTGGTGCAGTGGTTCCCTGTTTTCTTGATGATTGGTTGCTAGGACCAGCACTTTTGCCCACTGCTTTCATAGCTGTTGACTTTGTTTCGTTTGAGAGCCACATCATGTCATTGTGCTTATCTTCAGCTTTTCCTACACGAGCAATTGTCTTTGAACATTGCAGGAAATATTTGTTCCTGGCAGTGTGAAGGCAAGCAGAATGGGGAATGGCTTTATATCCCCACATGGGCATAGGACGGCTGGAGAAACCTTGATTTCTGTTAGCTGCATCACACCAAACACTCTCTCTATAGCACCAAACACAGTCTCACAGACTTGGGAACAGATTTCGGGAAGGCTATATATCACAATCATCTTTGTCAGTTTCGAGATGGATCTCAATGTGACGAGTTGAATCCACAGCAACAACTGTGACTAGCATCTCTGGTTCCACAAGAGATGCTATGTTGTGAGAGAGACATTTCAGTGAACCATCACTTTTCCTGCTGACCTTCCACTTGTAGTGGAGAGGAGGCATGAGATTGTGCTGCTGAAGCAGCTGATGGGGACACAGTCATTGCTGAACTTGCACACGAGGGTACTGTGTCGGAAGATGATGGGATGTGGTGAGAGAGTTCTGAATCTGGGATGGGTGGGAGCAAACACATTATCCATCTTCACTATATTATTCATGATGGCACTGGAGTCACAGGTTGAAGTGAACTCTTCACTGGACGGTTTAGACTGCTGTATCTTGTGACTCAGTGGAGCGATGGTGAAATTGTGACAGAACAGCATGATGGCATGGAAGGCTGGTAGAAACCTGGAATGAAGAGTGTTTGAAGCTCTTGTGGCGCAGATCCGTCGTTCACACCGAACAAACTTTGGCTGAGAAAACCCTCCAATCTCCACTGCTGACTGCAGCTGAACGTACAATTCCATTGACACAGTCAGTGAACTTGAGGCTTGATGAAATGTGGAAGTAGAGGAAGGTGTTTGGCGGTGGAGGAGAACGAGAGCGGCTGGTACTGATTCATCATTCATCTTCAGCCTGGCCCTAGAGGCTCAGGATGTCACGACCGACATCTGCAGCATATTTGAGAAGATTTTGTTCAGTATCAGGAAAGCACTTGGCATCTTGAAAGTATGGCCCAAACCTCACTCGTCAATCTTTGTGTGCATCAGCTGGAGAGCCTTTTCATCGGTTGTCGTCTGGATTCTGTCAAATTCACCACAAAGGCAACCTTGTCGGGGTTTTTGACGAGAATGAGCTCTTCTTCAAATGCTGGAAGCAACAGACTTCGCAGCGCTCGATTGAGTGCCTCTACTCAAGCATCCAAATCTCCCTCCACACAATCACAGATGTGTGGCCACAACCAGCAGACGGAAGAAGCTGGCACTTCCTCGACATGATTTCTTTGCCTGCAATGTGGAGGCTAGCTTGAGGATGATCTGCCTGGCCGGTGTACTGGGAGAACAACTCACGCTTGTAATTAACACCCTTCACGTGGAGATGATCCGCGTGGTTGATCGAGACTGTGTAGGAGATTCACCACACAACACTGCCAGATTGGCATTGTGAATGACGGAAGGCATCCACTTCCAGTCAGCTACAAGCTGACCGCCTGTGTCGATCATGTGGATCAACTACAACTCCAGCAGAAGCTCACTCACACCAGCGCCATGTGGGTTGTCTTGACAAGGTTAACCATGTGCTGGCGCGTGGGCTCTCCTTCGGCACGTGAATCTGCCACTCTTTGTGGAGATAATCTGCCTGTGGAGCTGTGGTCGGGTGACAGTGTCTGCTGTAGGAGGAGCAGGCAAGGGGAGAGGATCGCTAGTCCAGCAGCTGTGGTATCATGGCACACATGAGATTAGCAGTGAGTGAGTGCCATGTCAGCCTCTGTAAGTCGGCCAGGAAGAGGGGAGTCAAGTCACTCGCGGATGTTCTCATTGGAGAGAGACGCTTCGCGCATCCGATTATGGCGATTATCGTTGTGGTGGAAACCGAGTGCGGAAGACCTGTTCAGCGATACCAGTACTGGTGTAGAGTCAGTGGTGGTGGGTGTTGAAGAGACGACTCAAGAGCCAGGTCTTCCCCGAGCCCATGAGACCTGTAAACCCCCCACCATATTCCTCTGATGGATACTGCTCTTCTCAGAGCTGGTCAATGATCTGCTGAGCCCTCTCTCAGTGATTACTGCAGGATCTGATTCGGTGAGTAACACACACAGGACATGAGTAGTGTACTGTAGCCAAACTCATAATACTCTACATCAAAAGTTACAAGACAATGTACGAGAGCTTGCTTGTTCATGGAACATGTTGTTAAGCATTGACTAGCCAATATTATTAACCCTCGGCACGCATGCGCAGGAGGGTTACTGTGGTCTGTGTGTATGTGTGTGTGTAGTGAAGGCATGACTGCACTTGCACACTGCTGCTAGCGTGCAATACTTGTACAATGTGGACCTTCCTCCCACATGGTGCCCTGCATTAAGGCCAGAAAAACGTATTGAAACTGGAATAGTATCTCTCACATTTCAACGGCATCAATTTATGCCATGTGGTCGATGATTTAATGATTATTCAAGTATACGGGACTCGAACCAGAAAGTACAGGGAAATACAGAGACGAAGGGACACTTAGCTCGCTGCCCTTCATTAGAGTAGTATTCGTTGTGCTAGATCACTTTTAAGCTTTTAAGGTAGCTCTCTAGAAGCCTTCGTTGAGATAGAGCACCGTAAAGAGCCGCTCGCTACCAAGGTATGTAATTGACAGCATAACTTTTGCAGTGGCAAAAAACGTGGGGACACCACACACACAGAGACTACCCTCACACATGCACGCTGAGGGTTTAAAATCTACATATTGTCAGTGAGTGAATGTGTGTGTGTGTATGTATTATGTGGCGAAGTAAGGAATGGGTGGTTTATTCAGGTTGTGATTCAAAGCATGCTGTGACAGCAAAAAGAACATTCAGTTACTTAGGCTCATTATCTGATAGTACGTACATATTATAGTAGTGGTGGCTGTATTGGTGCACAGTTTTAAATTAGGTAGGAACTCATAACACATGAATAAGCTAATATCAACTACACTGAATAGGCACATGTGGATAATTATACATATGAGTCTTACACTGTCAGTATTGATTTGGTGGAGTAACACATACAGGACATGAGTAGTGTACTGTATTAGGCCAAATTTAGTAAGATTATGGGTAAGTGCTGTGCCCACGCGGTGGACGTGTTATGACTATCATTATCTCCCACCTCCAGGATGTACGCCACCTGTTCAATCGCGGATTTTCCATGTCAATTTCTGAGCTCATTGCTCACTTGGCTATGGATTCTAATTCTATACGAGTCCTAGTTAAGAGTCTGAGTGAAACAGATAGAGAAGTAAACTGTA